>OZJO01000439.1:0-25229 GCA_900406225.1 Acrobeloides nanus | reverse complement strand
TTTTTTTTACAGAACTACTCAAGTCTATATGAATTTTAATTCCCAACAAAAATTTGACCTTGATCTGGACGTGTTAAGAAAGTATCTCTTAATTTTAATAATTTTCCGGTTTTTGCTTAGAAAAAATTTTATCTCTCAATTTTTTAAATTTTCTAAATTTTAGCATCTAACACTCTCACCTCTAGCTTTCAACGCTGCCATATTAAATCCATCTATTCTGTTCTCGAGGGTACTTTCGCCCGTTACTTTTCGCCTCGAGGTCCTCCATCCACGGATTCTTCACGCCTGGGTACTCAGTCCTAGCGCTTTCACGGCTTGGATTCTATCGCCTCGAATACTACAGGCACGTGTAATGAGTGATCTTCATTTTACCCTCATTATATTATCACCAGGTAAAGAATTAATTTCATCAAAAAAGTAATAATGAGGCTGCTTGATTTTTTAGGTATAGTACATCCTAGAGCGGGTTCGCCCGATGGACCGAATCTTTCGATTTTAAGCCCACAAATATGGTCGCCTAGAATTTTGAGCCCTAATTTGGTGGTTATAAATGTAAGAGAAACTTACTCTTATTTAAAATTTCGCCATTTTTTAACTTTTTATTGTTATGGCGCTTTTTAAAAATAATTTTTAGGTTCTAAGCCCACCTATCATGAGTGATCCTTTAGATGGTATATAATAATATAGAGTGTTTCAGTGATTTGTCTTTTTTTTAAATGCAATATATTTTGACAGAAAAAATATTTTTTCATGTGGTCTTTTGCAAAATACTCAGGGGTTTTTCTCTTATGGATTGTTAGACATATGTTGTGCTGGTTTTATTACTTTTGTTTTATTTGTAAATACACTGGAAGACATTTCTCCTTTGTATTGAAATTCCAGGTGACATCTTGTCTGGAATGCGTTGCCCGATTTCAATCATATTGAGTAGTGGCACGAATTACTTGATATCAGAATTATGGTAATTTTTAAAGGACTACATTTTTGTTTGTAATCGTTCAGTAACTTTTGTTTAGCGACACAAGACATTCTCTCTTGACCTCAGTTTTCGATCAAAAACTTACGCGTCAAGTTACTGAGCAATTGTTTATTGCAGTGAAGTTATTATTCAGTAAAGGCATAAAGTTAATTTTGTTTACTAGAGACTATTTGTCAGAGATTTTAGAATCCAGGGCATATCACAGAGAACTTAGTAAACATATTTACAGGTTCTCATAGACGCATAGACAATTCATATTCTATAAAATAAAAAAATTTTCGTTTGTACTAAGAAAAATTTAAAATATCGAATTTTGGCTATTTTTGGCCTAGAATCTTTATAAAAAGTCCAATCATTTTCAAAATATGTTTCTCTTAATCTGGAACGAATTTGGGCTAGAATTTTTTGAGATCTTTTGAAAATCTTTTCTCTTTTTTAAGGAAATGAGATTTTTTAAGAAAAGATGCCAGTTTTTAGGCCTAAAATGGTCTAAAAATGAAGAGTTCCATATAATGCAAATAAAAATAGATTTTTTATATATTAAGTCTTAAAATTGTGCCTAGTTTAATTTCTAAGCTTAAAAAAAATTAAATTTCGAGGAATAATTTTTAGTCGAAAATGCCTATAAAATAGCTTAAAATTCGATATTTTTTAATTTTTCTCACAAGGGGTACATCAGAAGTTGGTGCGATTTCCAAAAAAATTCTATTATTGTAGAGGTATATTATTGTAGAGTACCCACAACTTGTTTGTAAAAATGTCGGAGTTAGCTGCTAATTCGCTAACCTATTGGAGCTACGACGAGTTTTATGTCAAAAAATAGCGTTTCCATTGAAATGAAGGGGGTCCGAAAACACCTTTATTTGACTTTTTTCGTCGGAATTTCGACATTTTTCACCGTTTTTGGTTATGGCGAACATTTTCTGATAATTTTTAGAAAAAGTTGTTGAAAAATTGATTTTTTGGGGGTCCATCCTTGGAGTTCAAAAAATCGATTTTTCAAACAAAATTTCATCTTTTTTTAAAAACTATCAGAAAATGTTCGCCATAGTCAAAAACGGTGAAAAATGTCAAGAGTTCAACGAAAAAAGTAAAACAAAGGTGTTTTTGGATCCCCTTGGTTTCAATGAAAACGCTATTTTTTGACATAAAACTCGTCGTAGCTCCAATAGATTAGAGAATTAGCAGCTAACTCCGCCATTTTTAACACTCAAATTGTCAAGCGCGCCAAACGTTCATTTTGGTGCAGTTTTTTTGCGCTGAACACGATGCTGCAACAAATTTTTGAAAAAACTCACTTTAGGTGGGTCTAGAGCCCCATCTTTACAGATACCTTTTTAGAAAAATATCTTTTTAGTATTTTGAGCATATCTCCTCGTAGGAATTGTTTTGAGAGATGGTTGACCACTCATTTGAAAGGTGAGAATCTGCCCTACAACTTTATCAAACACCTCTAGAAAGTTTTCGCTTCAATAAAAAGTTTTACTCAAATCTTTGAGGCATACCCTGATTTCATTACCGGGTTTTTGACAAAAATCGGCATTTTTGACCCGGTTACGGGAATTTTTGTCAAGGACAGTTATTGAAAAATTTGTAGTCCAGACTCCCAGGAACATTTTGGTATATTGAGTTTGGTATGTTAGTACAGGAATTTTTTGAGTTAAAGCTAATTTATTCTTGAAAAATGGTGATTTTTCGATATTTTTAGCTTACAAGGGAACGTTTCAATCATGACTTCTCCGATTTTTTTCAAATATACTCCAATTTTGTACCCATAGTGGGAGTACTAAAACCCCGCCAAGCTTTTTTCCTACTGACACTCCTATGTGGAGATAGAGCCCAAAATGTGGTTTTTGGGGTCAAAATTAGGGTTCAAAGAAATGGTCATAACTTTTTATGGTTAAAATCTTTTTCAATAACTCTTTTGGTATTTGACAGAGAGTGAAAAGACGCAAATTTTGATATATTAACTTTGGTGGTGTTTGAGAAAGAGGTGTTTGATAAAGTTGTAGGGCAGATTCTCACCTTTCAAATGAGTGGTCAACCATCTCTCAAAACAATTCCTACGAGGAGATATGCTCAAAATACTAAAAAGATATTTTTCTAAAAAGGTATCTGTAAAGATGGGGCTCTAGACCCACCTAAAGTGAGTTTTTTCAAAAATTTGTTGCAGCATCGTGTTCAGCGCAAAAAAACTGCACCAAAATGAACGTTTGGCGCGCTTGACAATTTGAGTGTTAAAAAAATTTTTTAGGGGGCCAGGGAAATTTTTAAAAATTTTTTCAAAAAGAAATTTATTCCAAGCAGGGGGCTACCTACATAAAAAATATTTTTCTTCGTTTTTGAAAAAAATGGATTAAGTTGATTTAAATTTTTTTCGTGTCAATAAACGGATTTTATTGATAATCAGGCACCGAAAAGTTCGTGCGAAAGGTTCGTACGAAAAGTACCTGTACGAAAATAATTGTACAGAACAATTGTACGAAAAGTTATACTGCCAACCAAACCAAATATAACACTGCCCCGTCCCCCATCTTGAAAGGATGGTGACTGTACTAAGAAACGAAAAATTTTTGGGCCTTTTTTATCGATTTTTAGGGAAAATTTTCGTTTTTTCCCATAATCCCTACCTCATCCGCACCATATGTGCACGAGGGGACAACCTCCAAAAGTGCGGCTATGTTCAAGAAAATAAATCAATTTTGACTATAGCTGCACCCGAACGGGCTGCGGCTATGGTCATAAGTATAAAAACCATAGCAGCACTGAGCTGCGACTCAAAAAATGGCCAAAAATGTCATAAAAGTTAAGATTTTTGAGCAAAAAACTCCGAAAAAATGCGCTTTTAAGCCAAAAATTGCTATTTTTATCGAAAAACTGATGAAAAATGCCGATTTTTGGTTAAAAAATGGGCATTTTTTGAGGTCGGAAAAAATAGCTTCGGGGACTAAAGATAAAAATTTTTTCGGGACTTGGGTGGAGCTATGGGTATCAATAAATTTTCAAAAGCTGCGTCTATAAATAAAGGGGGAACAGTTCCCCCTTGTTCACGTTTGCCTTTTTTTGGCAAAAATATCCCCCCCCCCGTTCATGTATGTGTGTGAGTAAAAATGTAATTGTTGGAAAATTAGTGATTGTTATACTAATTTTAACTCTAATTTAAGCACAAAATTTTAAGCACAAAAATTTCATGTGGTCTTAAGAAAATGGGTCTTAAAAATACTTCACTTTATGTTTATCAAAAGATCGAAAATGAAAATAGTTTTGTTATACGTAATCATTCCATAAATGTACTTTAAAAGCCAGCCACGCATTTAACAACCACATTTAAGATAAAATGTGGCATCCATTAATTTTCGTTTTACCCTTAATTTCTTATACGTTTTGTTACTATTCTATTGAAAATTATGGAGCCGTTGCAAATATTGATACTAATGAAGCAGCGTATAACAACACCAAAGCAATTATTGACGCGTTCAATGCTGCTAACCAAGATTCAGTTTTAGCAAATAGAACAGTTTTGTTGCCGTCCGGAAATACTTACTACTTTTTCCTTGTGGACGTTGCAAATTTGGAAAATTTGACAATAAGGATTGAGGGAACTTTTGCTGGGTCTACCAATTTGACCGAATGGGAGAAAATTATACCCGGTTCTCCTGGAGCGAATTTGTATATTGCAGTAAGATTTTTTGATAATAACAGAACCGTAGCGAAACTTGGCGAGGTGAAGCGAGCATAGGGCATCTGTGGGAGGGATCGGAATTTCCAAAAAACGCGATATACACTACTTTGGGCAGACTACAGACCTCTGTCTGAGTGGATAGGTAACACCTAATGAGGAACGAAAAATCCATTAGAGTTAAACCCTACACCTGATAAGCTTTAGATCGAGGCTCAGGCTGCGTTCAAGCATGTCAAAAAAGTTGTCAAAACGTTGTCAAAAAATGTAACTTTGCCTGATTTTTAATAAAATCTTGTTTATTGAAACGATTAGTCATGAAGCATAAAATTTTATTAGTCGAGAAGCAAAAAAACCAATAAAATTTTATGCTTCATAAACAATCGTTTCAATAAACACAATTTTATTGAAAATCAGGCAAAGTTACATTTTGGACATGCTTGAACGCAGCCTCAGACAGTAGCCGATATAGCCTGTTTACATCAGCCACCAAATATCTACAGTACCGTACGCGGTAACCTACTCAACAACCTCTCTTCACCCTAACAGTCAACCCAACCCAAACATTCTTTGGTAACCATATGGTAACATATAGGCGAGGCGCTAAGAGACGAGACATTCAAAGCTTAAAATTTAAATTTTAACTAAAACAACTTTTAGAACTCCACAAACATCACTCTTACTGGAGGTGGCACCCTTGATGGTCAGGGAGCGTTATTTTGGGAACATATTTGGGAAAATGACTCCTACCCTCGTACTCATCTTGTCAACATGTTCCATATCAAAGATCTAACTATTTACAACATAACCTTCAAAAATCCAGGAAGTTGGACCACGAATTTTGTTGATGTTCTCAATGTTCATATTCACGACGTTGACATATTTGTTGATACGATGGCTCAAAAACAACTTGCCATAAAACATAATATGTGGGATAACGATTTTGATTTTCCAAAATACCCATTGTATACGGATGGTATGGATATAAGAGGGAAGAATGTTTTGGTAGAAAATTTGAGGATACAAGGTTTTGATGATGCTGTAGCGATAAAACCGATGCAGTGGGGTAATAATCACTATCCGAATGAATATACAAATTGTTCAGAAAATATGGTTATTAGGAATATAAATGTAAGCTGAACTTTATTACAATCTTCTTGAACTCTCATTTTGGAATTTTTGGAGCTAGGATTAAACCATGCCGAGAACGTGGAAATCTAGAAAATTTTGAAATTGTACACAGCCAAGTATTCACCGCTAAGTATTCATCAAAAAACGGGGCGACCCTACATCTCGCCCAAACCATAACTCGGTCAAACGCATCTCGCCCAAACTACAACTCGGCCAAAATACTTCTCGCTTATACCAATCGACTCTACTCGATCAGAGAAGTATTGTGGCCAAGTTGTAGTTTGGGCGAGTTGTCGTTTGGCCGAGCTGATTTTGGGCGAAATGTAGGGTCGCCAAAAACGGGCATCAGTTCAAGGTCTCGGTAGCACAATGGTAGTGCACTTGGACGGTAACCAGGAGGTCCGGGTTCGAGTCCAGTCGAGTCCGAAAACTTTTACCCAATTTCAAATTCCCTAATCTTCTTGAACATTAAAAAAGGTCTAAATTCGAGAAAAAGAGTAACATTGAGTTCAAAACACAAGTTTTTCGGAATCTTTTTCCCTTTATTTCTTCTCTGCTAGCTATATCGCTCTAAGATTTTTACAAAGAGTTAAAAATCCTGAAAAATATAAAAACTATTCTTTTTAGGTCACATATACTATAGGAATGGCGATTGGTGCCGACGCTCCAGATTTTACTGTAAGCTGTATTCGGAATATAACGTTTGAAAATGTTAATATAACCAAGGGTATAAGAGCAGCTTATATTAAAACTTTAAAATCTAACAATGGAACTGGTATTATTGATAATATTACATTTAGGTAAAAGAGGGTATATATGGTTCCTCTGTGCGGTTTTTTGCGCAAAATTCGATCAATTTTGTTAAAGAGGGGTCCAGATAATAGGTCAATCTCCGACAAAAAATTTTTTCTCGATATGACTTATATAGGGGCAATTTGATGCGCGCACTCCCGAAGCGCACAAACGCCTCCTTCATCATGTTACATACGTTGCTCTCATTCTCAACCTCGCCGTTGTGCGCGACAGAGAAGTCAATAACGTGGTGTGTACTTTCTTCGATCGCCGCGACAGCGCATAGTTCGACCGAAAGCCCCGGGCTATCCTAATTCCCGTCGATTGTCAACTTCAATCGTTGGCCAGAAGTACATATGAGATAAACTGAAGAAACTACTCTTGGACATCATGGATATCGAAGCGGCTTTAAACATGGAATCGAGCTTTGCAAATGTTATTCTAGAAACTTGTATTATTTTCGTTTACAAGACAAAAAAATTAACATCCAAATGCAATACGATAAGCAAATCGAGATGAAAAATCGAGTTTAGAAAATTCATGCGAAGTTTGGCGCTGCTAATTTTAACCTTTTTTCACCCCCCCCCCATCGTCATCAAATCCTGACTACGTCCCTTGTTGAGACTCATTTGTTAGAGTTTAAATAAATTTTTAGAAATTTCTATTCGTATGGCGCTACCGTCAATCTTTTCACTATTGGCCCTCAGCAAAACGGTATTGAAGCAAATGGATGTGACCCAAACTTTCCCTATGCTTCAAATAATTGCACCCCTCAGCCACTTATAACCATCACAAACGTACTTTTTGAAAATTTTACTGGAGTCGATACCAAAATGTTTCCTGGCTTTTTCCTATGTGATCCTACAAATCCGTGCAAAAATATCTCATTGATAAATGTTCAAAATGACGGAAATTTTAACTATAGCTCAACTTATTTGTGTGAAAATGTTGAAGGGATAAAAGAAAATTCGAATCGATTGCCGGATTCTTGTCTAACCTCAATTACAACCTCAACAACAAAAAATGGAGCTTATCAAGGTTGTTGTTGGAGTATAAAATATATTATGTTAGCTATTTTCTTATTGAAGCACATTTTTATTAATCAATAAATTTTTTATATAAAACAACCATACATGGGCAAGCAGGGGGGTACTGGGCCCCAAAATACGAATTGGTCCATTAATTTTTCCTCCGATACGATGAATTAGGGAGGGGGGGGGGGCACACCAGGTTCTACAAAAAAGGCGGAAGACTCNTGTTTTTGATATTCCGAGAAAATCGACCGGACTTTTTTCAAACCGTCTTCACTAAAGTTGTTATTAATGACCTATTCTAGCGTTCTATCGAACGTTTTTTTCGAGTCTTCGGCGTTTTCTATTTTGCCTTTATGTGAACCTAGTGTGGGGGGTACAGTACCCCCTCCCCCCCTTGCCTATGTATGAAAACAACTAAACTGCAATAATATGCCAGATTTCCTTTTCAGTGACTACAATAAATTTTTGGAACTCTTTATCTTCAACAACATTCAAGCATTTGCAATTTTTTAAAGAAGTTTCTCAAAGTTTTTCACGCTTTTTGAGTCTAAAAATGTGTATTATCACTTAAAAATTTTATCTATTGTCCAACAAATTCCATTTGGAAATATATAGTCTGTTTTTCGGTGTGATACCAAAAAAGTTTCCTAACGATGGCCTAGTGGTCCAAGGTGCTGGACCAATCTAAAGCCGCGGGTTCGATCCCCATCATGTCGATTTGCAAAATAACGGTCGTGGAGGCCTGAAAATGTTTGCATATGGGTATTTTTATGCGAGGAACACGATCCTGGCATTATTTTGCCCTTTGAAAATACCATAAACGACCTCGCAGGGATGCTTAAAAGCACGGATTTTAGTTTTCAGGTATTCTGGCATTAAAATAACCTAATTTTTACCTCTAATGGGTAATCGAGGGAGTAGAACATTTAAAACCCCCTATCCCCTAACTTTTGATGAGGAACATTTTTCGCGTTGACGAGAAATTCTGAAAAATTGTGGTTTATCGGAATGAAACGTTGATCTGTTACAGTCATGGCGATTTTTCGAATACCGAAAAGGCACAATTTTTTCAGAATTTCTCGTCAACGCGAAAAATGTTCCTCATAAAAAGTTAAGGGGTAGGGGTTTTATGGAGAGGAATGGCGCAAATTTGGAGGCCTGAAACGTTGATCTGTTAAAGTTATCACGATTTTTCAAATACCGAAAAACCGCCCTCTTAGGTTACATAACTTGCCGGTTACATTTCCGTAACCATAACAGGTTACGGATTAAGTTACATAACCGTAACCGGTTAAGTAATCTAAGAGGGTGATTTTTCGGTATTATAAAATCGTATCTTTAATATAGAATTAATGAGGGCTACGTTATTAATTCACCCCTGTATATACAGATAAACTGAGTTAACTTCTCACTCGACCACTCAACATTTTTCTAGACCACTCAAAAAATTTTTTACATCCGAATTAATTTTCCCATTTTAATCATTGCTCAACAACCTTGTCACGCTATTGTCTAGACATTTTTGAACAGCATTACAGGGTGTATCAAAAGACCTGAATTTGGGCGATTTTTTCAAGTTTTTTCGACCCAAAATTTTTTTCAAAAATGACCCTATTAGGGCTAATTTTATGCGGGGAATCGATTGCGCGCATTTCCGAAACTTGAAAACGCTTCCCTGAATCAGGGAATCGGAGTGTGTGTATCGAAGCGAAAATTTTTAGATTTTCTACCTGAAAAAGATTTTCTGAGGGTAAATTTATGCGGGGAATCAATTTCGCGCACTCCCGAAGCTTGAAAACGCTTCTCTAATTTTTCTAATTCTAAATCAAAGAAAAATTGATGTATTATAGCAAAAATTAATCATTACTTCAATACACACACCCGATTCACTGAATCAGGATTAGGGAAGCATTTTCAAGCTTCGGGAATGCGCGCAATCGATTCCCCGCATGAATTTACCCCCAGAAAATCATTTTCAGGCAGAAAATCTAAAAAACTTTCGATTTTCGATTCAATACACACTCTGATTCCCTGATTCAAGATCAGGGAAGCGTTTTCAAGCTTCGGGAATGCGCGCAATCGATTCCCCCGCATAAAATTAGCCCTAGTAGGGTCATTTTTGAAAAAAATTTTGAGTCGAAAAAACATGAAAAAATCGCCCAAATTCCGGTTTTTTATACACCCTTTAAATTCTTTTTTATTTACTATTTTATAATTCTAATATCTCATTTCAAATGAAAATATAATAAAAGAATTACTTCTAAAAAAAACTTGTTGCTTAGCAACTTTTGTATGAAATTTCTAAAAATAAAATATTTTTCAGCAAAATCAATTTTGCTTAAAATTTATGTTTATGTGTTTTAGTCACTCTGTCATTATCATGTATGAACATGTTTACGGCTAGCTTGTCTTTAAAATAAACCAGACGAATGGAAAATTTTAATGATTTTTAAAAATGTAATGGCTGTTGTTTTCCATTATTTTTAGGCCTAGGAAAGGGTTTATCCCCCCTCAATTCACAAAAAACTTCGGAATTTTGTATAAACTCGCCGATGGCGGCATCAAGGTCCACGATTCCCGAAAGTTATAAAAAAATTGAGCCGGGAACAAATCTTCATAACCAAATGGTTAGGACTAGTGATGTTCAAAGTGATAATGATAAAAGGGTGTGATAGGATAATGCAGTTATACAAAAATGCTACAATCGCCTTTTTATGAAATTTTAACATTTTTGTAAAAATGCATTTTTTAAAATTTTCGCTTCAATATACAATTCTAGAATCAGGAATTCAAATGGGACCAGGGTTTTTGTTTCTCATTTATCTCTTCAGAATTAACGAATTATAATTTACTTACAAAGCAAAAGTTGATCGCCACAACGTGAACCACTTTTAAATAAAAAATCGGTTCAAAAGTGGACTGGTCCTTTAAGTGCCCCCCCCCCCCTATCCGAACTAGCTCCAAAATGTTTGCCCCCCCCCCAAATAAAAAATGTATGGTGAATAAAAAAGGCCTTCACAAGTTGCTGAAAATTTACCACTACTAATGATATTTGTTTGTAATTTTTAAACTTTAATTGTTGATTTTTGAATTTTTCAAACAATTTTTTTCAAAATTTATTTTTTCACATGAGAAACTTCCGTTTTCCAGACGATTTTTAATGCCTAAAGAGAAGGATAATCTCTGAAACCGTTAACAAACTTTAACCCCATGAAAAATTTAAGGTAATCTGAGCCCTGATTTCCACTATGCATATCCATTTTAGAATGTTTTTTATAAACAAAACAGGAAAATTTTTATTCTAATTTTAATCTATAATGCATTTGGATCGGATTATAGAGAAAAAAGGCTAACTTTAGGCTAATAGAAAATTTTGGCACTAGGACCACACATGCACAAGGTCTTACGTCAAAATTTCAATACTATATATTTTTGGAAGAACTATATAGTATTAGCCGTCGCTTCGCCAAACGACATATTTTTGGCCACCGCTTCGCGGCGGCCAATACTACATATTTTTGAATTTTTTGCCAGATACTACTACATGTCTTACGTAAACGTAAGCTTGTGCATGTGTGACTAGGACGGTACACAAATCACCTCAAAAATCAAAATTTGACGAATTTTTCACACGAAATTTGAATTTTAAATGCAAAATTTTGAATTTTGTAATGTGTAAAATTCGCTAAAATCTGTGAGGTGTGTATTTACTCTTTTCATGGCTAGCTTTATGAAAAGTGTCGGCTACATAGCAAATTGTAAAAGAAGCAGGTGTCCGAACTGGTAAGTTAAGCAACGTTGGGCCCGTAGGTTCGATTCCCACGAGAGTAAAACTTTTGCTTTTCAAAAAATTTTTTGCAAAAAAAGGAGCAAAAATTGTTTGAAATTTTTTGCTCCTTTTTTGCAAAAAATGTTTTGAAAAGCAAAAGTTTTACTCTCGTGGAAATCGAACCTACGGGCCCAAAGTTGCTTAACTTACCAGCTCGGACGGTCGGCTCCTTTATACAATTTGCCACGTAGCCAACACTTTATATAAGCTAGCCATGAAAAGAGTAACACCGTCCTAGTGCCAAATTTTTCATAGTGGTCTTTATTGAAAATAATATGATATTTATGTGAAATTTTTAGAGCGCATATGATTCAAGAAGGATTGAATTTCTTGGATTTTTAATTGTACTAATGCTTTCGGAATATTTGTGGAAATTTTGAATTTTTAGAAATCTTTTTTGTTTGTAAAATTTTTGTCATTTTGAACATTTTTGAAGCCATTTTTCTGATATAGGAAAAAATATTCAAAGAAAATTTTGATAAGCAAAAATTCTACTAGATTTATTTTAGGAGGTCCACCAAATTCCGAAAAGGTGTAGGCAAGAGTCAAAATTAAAAAAGTTCGCTGATCGACTCAGCTCGCCGAGCGCTTCAAAACGAGTAACATATTATGAGGAATTTCAAAAGAGGTTTTGAACACATGTCCGAGTGGCTAAAGCACTCGGCATTAACTCATATGGCGTGGGTTGCTAGCTACCCTCCCCGCGAGCTGCTAGCTGCCCCCCAAAACCGCTGCGCGATGCTAGGTATCCCCCCTCTAAATTTAAGGGGGGCCTTTAGGGTATGCTTGCCAGATCGGACGGTAGGCTCCTTTATCCACTTCACCATTTGGTCAAAATTTCCCCTCATTCGTTGAAACAAGAACTAACCATATTTTCTCCACTCAATTTGCGTTTGCTTTTATCTAAGGCAAGATAAAATTTTCAGCTAGTCAAAAACTTTCATTTTTTGAGCAAAAAACTTTAAACCCATGAGAATTGCATAAACTTTGATTGGCACTCATTTTTTGAAAACAAAACTTTTTCTTAGGCTTATAATTGTTTTATATGGAAAAACTTTTTCGCCTTTAGGATAAACATCGAGCAAAAAGAAATAATTCTTTCCATATCCATATCTTTCAAATTAAAGGCTTGAGAAAGCTTTTCTTTACCCTTTTATTTATTTTTTTCGATAATGTACTTGAAAAAATTTTTCCTTTGTCCTTCAATGTAATTGCTCGATTTTAGGAGGAATTTCGTTCAAAAAAATGTATGCTATTTACATGTTTTCACATATTCTACTCTTTTATATACAGGGTGGCGCAAAAAAGTGGCTTTTTTGAGCTACTACACAATAAGGGGGGGGGGCACCCAAGTAAAAAAATCTTCAATTTTTTCTGGAAATGACCCCTCGAGGGTAAAAACATGCGGGGAATCTGATTTTGATATTTTCAAAGCGAAAAAACGCTTCCCTGATTTCCTAGAGGGGTCATTTCCAGAAAAAAATTTGAAGATTTTTTCATGTGGATGGCCTATCCTATTATGTAGTAGCTCGACAACTTTTATTGAATCAGAGAAATGAAATTGATATGCATGTTTTCGTTGTAATACACATACGAAACTTCACCCCTATTATGTAGTAACGGAAATGGTCATTGTGTAGTAGTAAAATGACAAATTTTGACGCAAGGACCTCCTAGTTCGGCTCACAATGGCATTCAACAATTCGTGCAAAAAAATTTCTACAGGGTGAAGCAGAATAAACCGGTCACGTGAGAATGTTCAAATGTTGGAAAAAATTGTTGCTAATTTTCCCAAGCGGTTGAAAGCCTGTGTAAAAGCTATGGGCGATAATTTTGAATAGTTTTGTTTATAATTGTCGTTTTTGTTATGGTTCCTAAGTTGTGCATTACTACGAGGTCAGAATTAGGCTGCGCGCTAAACGTCTCGAACAGGTGGTTCGAGACGCTAAACGTCTCGAATTGCTGTTCGAGACGTTTAGCGTCTCGAATTGGTCTCGAATTCAATTTTTAGCGTCTCGAATTGCGAATTCGAGACGTTGGTTCGGTAGTACTGGGCTTGACTCAGGCGCCCCTCAAGGCTGGTTCAAACCCTGCTTGAGGCCAAAAGATTTTGCCTAGTAGTAACGTCTCTTCGAATGGCTCTCTAGAATGCTCGGAATTACACCCATAACGACGTGTGATCATGAATATTCTCATGTGACCGGTTTATTCTGCCGCACTCTGTATTTCATGCTATATTAGCAAGCGCATTTGCGCTATTATTCTCCTCATATTGGATTGAAAAAAACTTGGCTAGTTTTTAGTTTTTGAATTCATGCATGAATAATGTAATAAATAATACCAGCTGATTTTAACTCAATAATTACGCTTGGTTGGACTTGAAAAATAATATTTTTTGCTTCAAATGTTTTCATTTTCGAATTGTAGGCGGCTATTTAAAAAATCAGTCTGGTTGGGAAAACGTTGCCATTTACGTATATGTTCGGAAAGTTCATGAAAAATGGAGCATTTTTTGTTTTTACAGCATGTTCTGAATCGTTATAGTTTTTGAGATAATTGAATGTGAAGTTGGCGATTTTTGAAATTTTATGTGTTACAACGAAAGCTTGTGACGATAGTTTTTTCCTGAATCAATCAATTCTCTAAACAAATAATATATTGAGAAGAAAATAAAAAATTTACCCTGGAAATATCCTTTTTTAAAATTTAAACAAATTTCTAACTGGCCATGGTTTGAACATCCCCTTTAACTCACACCATAGATTAATTTTCGATTCTTCAGATTGTTTTTCATTAACTCATATTCATGATATTTGTGTCCTATTTTCTATTTGTACCATAAAAAATAATATTTGTCACAAGACCAAAACGCTATAAACATCGAAGCGAGAAATGGGATAAAAAATTTCGGAACGCGAAAAAATTTATCTAGCTAGGAAATCTCTTTTTGTGTGCTGTCTGGACTTGTCTCGTTATATTAGCATCATTTTTTCGAAAGAGCTTTACATAAATAAAAAATCTAGATGTTCCAAATTTTCTCATTGCATTAAAATAATTGACGTTCTTTAAATAAGAGTAACTTTTTTTGTTACAATTTTTTCAAATTTTTTATACGAGAGTGCTCTCAAAAAATGGCACTTTTTGCGATTTTGGGAGATTTTTTCAAATTTTTTCGAGTTTTTTTAATTTTCATAAAAATAACCCTATAGGTGGTTTTTCTATGCGAGAAATCGATTGCACGCATTGCCGAACCCTGAAAATGTTACCCTGAATTAAGGAAAAGATGTGTTTATTGAAGCGAAAATAGGCCAATACATGATCAAGGAAACGTTTTCAAGTTCTGGTAATGCGCGTACATACACCTTTCCTGAATCAGGGCAGCGTTTTTTGCTTCGAAAATGTCAAATTCGGATTTCCCATATGTGTTTACTCCTAGAGGGTCATTTCCAGAAACAATTTACACGTTGGTGGCCTCTCCCCCTATTATACAGTAGCTTAAAAATTCCTTACTCTTTTGGACTTTCTAAAAATAACCTTTTTTGAGAAAAAAACCACTTTCGCAAATTTGTTGTTTTTGCTTACACCCTACACATCCAATTTTAATTTTTCCCCACATAACCCCACACTAGTTTTTATATTTCCTTCTAAAAAATCTTTATCTAATTTCTATTTGGGTACACGCATTAATTTAATGCACGTGATAGCCTTTTGTTCTTGAGGACGATTTTTGGACGTTTTCGGGTGTAGTGAAGAAGCTTTGGCTCAAAAGCCAAATAGCTTTTATTATTTTCTGTGTCGGTGAGTCTTTGTTTACCGAGATGTGAAAGATGGGAAAAATGTCGAATCGGCTTTTTAAATCATCATTGAATCTCATCTCCAATTTCCACGTGATATTGTGGTATTGAGAAAGATGAGGAGAAGAGGACATTCTCTTAATGAAGATATTTAGATGGGTTTTGCGGCATCAACTTCCGCACGGAATTATTATTTTATAGAATAGAGTTTTTTTTGTTTTTAATGGAGATTAACTACCGAATAAGGGAGGCAACCCACATGAAAAAATTTTCAACAATTTTTTCTGAAAATGACCCCACCAAGGGTAAAAACATGAGGGGAATCCGAATTGGACATTTTTAAAGCGAAAAAACGTTTCCTTGATCCAAGGAAGGCTTGTGTATTGAAGCTAAAAGTCGCAAAAATGCATTTTTTGCGACTTTTCACTTCAATACGCAGACCTTCCCTGAATTAAGGAAGCTTTTTTTCACTTCGAAAATGTAAAATTCGGATTCCCCTCATGTTTTTACCCCTAGAGGGTCATTTCCAGAAAAAAGTTTTGAAATTTTTTTCATACGGTGCTCCTCCTCCTCCTATTTTGTAACAGCTTCGAGATTAACACTAGACGCAATAGGGTAAAAATATATCAAGGCTTTAAGCAAGGGGAGAGGGTATAGGGGCTACATGTACCCCCAAAGGCTAAAAAAAGTTTAAAAAATCCAAAGAATTCCCCTTTAAATTTTTGACCAAAAAATGCTGACGCGATTGCCGTTATAACGCCGCGTCACTGACCGTATCATGACGTCGCCACGACATCATGACGTCGTCGCGACATCATGACAGCGTCGCGGCGTCATGAAGGCATCGCGATATCATGACAGTGTCATGGCATCATGACGGCATCGTGATGTGAGAAAAAAATATGTAAGAAAAAATATGTATGAGAAAAACTTAAATTGTGTGGGAAAAAAATGGGATCCGAACTTTTTTCTTTTATGAGCGATAACGAGCTATAGCGCAGGAGCAAGTGGCACAAAGGCCATCATGAACAGAGAGGGTTCGACCCCCTTCGAGTCAGAATTTTAATTTTAGCTAGTCAAAAAGTTGCCAAAGTAACCCCCTCAAAATTACATGAAAATTTTTGCCTATCACTATTTTTCTATTTTGAATGATAATTTTTGTTTCCTGTTTTCTATTTTGCAGTTTTCATCTATTCCATATGACCGTAGATAATTTTTCCTTATCATCAAGAACTCTTTCGCTCGAAAATTTACTAATGAAATGATTTGTGGACTTTAGCCTGTCTTTTTTTGTGATTTTTTCATCTGGAGTTACACATTGTGAGTTTTAACAACGCATCAGGAAATTAGGAAGCGCTGTGGAACATCTTTTTTTCCCATCCTTTGTGGCAAATTGATTGTTTTATTTTGGGCGGTGGGACAATTTACGGCTTCCTCAGCCTAATTTAACTTTCCTGCGGCTAAGTTTTTAGACAAATTGTAAGTGTATGATGGTTAGAAGGGCAATTGTTAGTGTCCAGAGGTCGAAAATGGGCAGTCCCAGGGTCCTTGGCCCACAGGGGATTGTCCGCTGGGGATCCAGACATTATTCAAAGGTTTCTAGGCCCACGGGGGACCGGCAACCAAAGGTCCGAGGCCATAGGTGGACAAACAGGGGTCTGATGATTTTGGCGAAACATGATCCCTTGATTTCTCAAGTTTAAAGGTGCGGGATCTAACTTATATGTTTTTGTTAATCACTCACTGGGCACATAAAAATAACTTAGGCTTCAAGTTTATGGCAACACTTTTTGGCGTACTACCGCCCCCTGTGTGACTTTCCCAAACATTGCCTCTTAAAATCAAAAGGTTTGGTCTTTACCCAATCCTCTCTGATTATTAGTCATCAATCAGACCTTCTCATAAAAAATGTTAGAAAATTCTCAAGTGTATTATAAGTGCCTCACCTTGCTCGTGCTCATTCTTTCAATCAATATTAACTAATTATCTGACTAAAGTTCAATTTATGATTAATAAGCTATCAGTTATTTGCATATGTCGCCTCGCATGAAAATGCTATTTATTTAAATGAGTTTTAACAAAAACTATCAAACATATTATTTAGTCGGGATAATAAGCTCCTTCATGCTCATAGATATAATTCCAATTTTCGGATGGAATTGGCATAAAAATTGGTTCCCTCTTTCTAGTTGATATAGACAGTTACTGCATTTTCGAGTTCATTACGATCTTGAAAATGTTTGTTGTGAAAACTCGTCTTTAGCCCGCAAAAATAAAAAATTCGGACAACCACAAAAAAGTACTTTGTACTTTTTCTGGGTCCATCCGGGCCTACGCTCAGATGGCCCAAGCCTAGGCCCGCTATCCGGGCCCAAGCCTTACGGGCCGTACCCTAGGCTGGGCTTGGGCCCGTTTCGACTTCTGGTTGCAGTTTAAAAAGTTGATGATATTATAGCTCGAGAATCTCATTTTATATTATGTCGTGTCAAAATCCTTTTTATTTTTACACTATATATTGTAATTTAATATATCTTGAATGAATTTGTCATTCTATTTATTTTTTTCCTAATAGTCTCCTTATGTTTTTGCCTACGTAATGCCGAGCATACTAGAGAGTCATCCAAAGAGACGTTACTAAACAGAAACTTTTGGCCTCAAGCAGGGTTTGAACCAGCCTTGAGGGGCGCCTGAGACAAGCCCAGTATCACCGAACCATGGAACCCTTCTTTACATCAGACTTTTATCGATATCTTGGCTATCCGAAAAGATTTTTCAATGCGATTTTTTAAAAGTTAGATAGGCTAAATGTGCATCCTACCTAACTTAAAAAAATTGATCGAAAAAACTTTTCGCGTAGCCAAGATATCGATAAAAGTCTTATGTAAAGAGCCCCGTGGATCACCCTGTACACGAGGTTTTTGATGTTTGATTTTATGCCAAAAATGAAAAAATTTTCTGCCTGATAGATGAGATGCTTTTATTTTCTTCTTTTTATTTCATTTGTGAGAATCAATCTTCTCGTGAGATTAACATTTTGCCTAATTATCTAGGGGATTATACTTGACTGCGCTTTGTTTATTTCATAGCAAAAATGCAAAAACGAAATTTTTTAAATTCAACAAATCTGGATGCCGATACGAAACGACCCAGAAGCCCTTTGCATAAAAAAAATCTGAAATTTTACCACTGCGCCATAATCGTTTATTGGTTTCGATTTGTTTTGCAAAATTTCGCCTTGCATGAACATCTTTTAATAGCAATTTGATCAAAAATCTTCTTTACGAGACAAAGTGTTATACTTGTGAGAAAGATAATACATTCACGTTTGTTTGCGTAAGCCGGAAATTGTGTGGATTTGTTTATTTTTACTTGGTCATAATAGGCGGATATCGCAGTAATTTTTCGTTTTAAAGTAGATAACAGGTTTTTTAGAGAGCTCCAATTTTTGAAGTCTCTCAAGAAAAGGTGATGTTTTAAGTTAGCCATCGTAAATAATTGTACTCTTTTTAACGTTTTCAAAATTTAAACATTCAAAAAAATTATAAATTTTCGGATTAATTTTAAACAATAGTACGGGAGCCAAGCGCTCCGCGTTCGGGGGATTGTGACTCCTGGCGGTACTTCCGAGCGACGCTCCCCGTTAAAAATGTATTAGTTATTACCATAGGCATAGCCAAGAGGGGCTATAGCCAGTGATATGAACGTGTACGGTTTTCGTGTACGTTTACGTGTACATGTATTACACGTACACGTTCATTTTTGTATGAACGTGTACGTGTACTACTCGTACACGAATGAACGTGTACTACACGTACACGTTCTTTTTATATGAGCGTGTACGTGTACTACAAGTACACGCTGTTTTTCCGTGTACCGAATTTTTCTCATAATCCATTGTTTTTAAAGTAAAATAAAAGGAATTTTTTTTGATAAAAATGATATTTTTTGGTAGTACACATACACGTTCATATAATAAAGAACGTGTACGTGTACTACACGTACACGTTCATATATAGTCTTTTTTTCGTCAAAGATTTTTGTCTTCTATAAAATTTTTCTGATTGAATCAGGAATTAAAAGAAGAATTGTTTATTGAAACGAAAAAAAATTTAAATTCTTTGAGAGAAATTCAAAAATTCTAATATAGTTTGTAGTTCGTATTCAGAGATTAAAAAATTCTTTCAAAGAATTTAAATTTTTTTTCGTTTCAATAAACAATTCTTATTTTAATTCCAGATTCAATCGGAAAAATTTTATAAAAGAAAAAAATCTTTGACGAAAAAAAGACTATATATGAACGTGTACGTGTAGTACACGTACACGTTCTTTATTATATGAACGTGTACTACACGTACACATTCATACAAAGTAGTAAAATACATGTTCATCATCACTGGCTATAGCCCCCTGTCGCCAAAAATTTTAAGAAAAAATAAAAAACAATAGGTAGCTTATGATTTTTCAACATTTTTGGTCATTTTACTCGATTAGCCCCCCCCCTGTCAGAAAATCCTGGCTACGCCTATGGTTATTACCAATACTTTTTTTCATTAATCCCTGCTATAGCTAACCTTTTTTGAAAAAAAAGTTAAAAAAATTTTTCCCCCGATTTCGATGATTTTGGTGTCATTGTCCCCTACAACTTTTGTTTTAGCGTCACGGTTTAAATCAAGCGTTCTCGAGATCATCCGACAGACACACATGTTAGATATTAGATAAAAGAATGACGTCATTGTTGTCGTGATCGATTTAAAAATAGTCGTGTGAACTTCGAGCGTTCTTATTGGATAAATGCCCAAGAGATATTCCCCGAAAAACATCGATAGGTGGAAGAAGTTCTAAAACGATTCTAGTTGGTTTCTCCTACGGGGCTCTTGGTCCCCGGTCTCCCTACTAGGAATGACCGAGTTCTTACTAAAAACCTCGATATAGTGTCCCCCCCCACAGGTCCCGATACCGAGAAAATCTCGATTTAGTGCCCACTAGGATCGGTTCCTGTGGAGCACTGAATCGAGGCTCAACTGCAGTAGGATTTGTTATGACGTTTTTATGTGAAATTTAAATATAGTATATCACTAGAAATTTAATTGCGCAATTATTGTAATTATATAAACTTAGAGATTTTCAGACTATTTTAACGTTAATATTGTCTAGCTACTTTTTTCATGACAGATCTCAATATATTATCTAACGATTCAATTTATGAAATTAGGAATATTACAAATATCACATATTATGATGAAGACGACAATTATATTCCCAACTGTCGTGGTAAAAAGGTAGACTTTAGAACAGAGTAAAAATGGATAAATCTTTTTTCAGCAATAAAATACTTTTTCGGCAATAATGCTTTTTTCGGCACTAGGCCTTTTGTTACCGTTACGGAGTTTTTTCGAGGCGGCCTTCCATTACGGATGGTTATAACTTTTTAAGGACGTTGTTGATTGTAATACGGTAACATGCCCTGTCCCGTTATAAAATGACTTTTTTCAATCAATTTTTCAAGTTCAATCAAGATCATCATGGAAAAAAGTGAAACGGGCAAAAAATAGTTTAGGCGTTGGAGATTACCTATACTTTTACCGTATTACAATCAACAACGTCCTTAAAAAGTTATAACCATCCGTAATGGAAGGCCGCCTTGAAAAAACCCCGTGACGGTAACAAAAGGCCTATTGCCCTTTTTCAGCAATAAAAAACTTTTTTCGGCAATAATACCTTTTTCAGCAATAAAAATCTTTTTTCTTTTTTTTCTCGTCACAAAGCGTGACGAGAAAACACATCCTTATTGCCACAAAAAAGTATTTTATTGCTGAAAAAAGATTTCTCCTAAAAAAATTTGTAAAAATTAAAAATGTAATTTTTCTTCGTTGTCACTAATAAGGACAAGGGAGCTACTATACAATAGAAGGAGGGAGCCACCCACGTGAAAAAAATTTTCAAAAATGTTTGGAGCAAGTTCCCCTGGTTCCCGCCACTTAACGTTGACTAAACTCGGCAAAAATTTTTTATTTTCTTCCGAAATTACCCGTTTAGGGATAATTTTATGCGGGAAATCGATTGTGCGCGCTCCCGCAACCTGAAAACTGCAGAAAATGGTTCGCCAAAAACGACCACGCAGGATGCCTGGGGATGCAATTCGATTTTCTCGAGAAATGAACAAATACCCCCTCATATGTCCCTACGTGGCGAATTTCTACCATTTTTCTACAATTTTCAGGTTGCGGGAGTGCGCGCAATCGACACTTGATATAAAGCTAGCCATGAAAAGCGTAATACCTACCGTATAATTTGGTCTCACCTCTTCTCTAAAACAACTATATGAAAACTATAAAATTTTTCACACTTTTTAGATAATAACCGATTTGTTAATCACCAAAATAATATTTCTAATTTCCTATATTACTGTGTTTTGCGTCTCTGTGTTTGGAAATACCCTGGTCATATATGTTGTACTCAAAAAGAAAAATATGCAAACCGTCACCAATATTTTTATTACGAATCTCGCCATTTCCGATCTCATGGTTTGTTTTACGTAAGTTTTTGACAATTTTAGTATACAGGGTGTATAAAAAACCGGAATTTGGGCAATTTTTTCATGTTTTTTCGACCCTAAAATTTTTGTTGAAAAATGACCCAATTAGAGCTGATTTTATGCTGGGAATTGATTGATTTCATTCCCAAAAATTGAAAACGCTCCCTTGATCCAGATTCAGTGAATCGGGGTGTGTATATTGAAGCGATGACTAATTTTTGCTATAATACATCAATTTTCTTTGATTTAGGATTAGGGAAACGTTTTCAAGCTTAGGAATGCGCGAAATCTATTCCCCGCATAAATTTACCTCCAGAAAATCTTTAAAATATTCGATTTTCGCTTTGATTCCCTGATTCAGGGTCAAGAAAGCATTTTCAAGTTTCGGGAATGCGCGCGATTGATTCCCCACATAAAATTAGCCCTAATTTATGAATCTCGCCATTTCTGATCTCCTAATTGTGTCATTTTTGGAAAAAAATTTTGGGTCGAAAAAATCGCCCAAATCCTGGTTTTTTTATACACCCTGTAATGCTGTTCAAAAATGTCTAGCCATATAGCG
Source organism: Acrobeloides nanus (assembly GCA_900406225.1). Classification (NCBI taxonomy): domain Eukaryota; kingdom Metazoa; phylum Nematoda; class Chromadorea; order Rhabditida; family Cephalobidae; genus Acrobeloides; species Acrobeloides nanus. The sequence goes on along the minus strand of OZJO01000439.1, from coordinate 2,894 downwards.
TGACAAGGTTGTTGAGCAATGAGTAAAATAGGAAAATTAATTCTGGTGCAAACAATTTTTTAAGTGGTCTAGAAAAATGTTGGGTGGTCGCGTGAGAAATTAAGAAAACAATGAAAATAAAATTTTCAAGTCAAAATTGACGTCATCTCCTTATTTTTTTAGCTCTTTATGGCTAACCCCGTTATATTCTTATATGGGACAATGGGTATGGGGTGGAGGTTTGTGCTATGGCTTACCTCTATTTCAAGGCACTAGCATCTTTATCTCCACGTTAACTCTAATGGCCATTGCAATCGATCGTTACTTTGTAATATGTCATCACAGCACAAATCATTTAAATATCAATGAACATATGTCTATGCAGGTAAGGATTTAGACAAAAATTTGCATCTTTTTAAAAAACTTGCATATTTCGACAAAAATTTGCATAAAAATTTTAGGTCTGTATAGCCATAATAACACTTATCTGGTCGATATCATTATTATTAGTCATGCCTTATGCAGTACATATGAGAATGGCACATCTTCCCAAACCATGTAACATTGAGTTATGTATAGAAGATTGGGCTGTTGAAGAGCTGAAAAGTTGCTATGGGTTGATTGTTATGGCACTTCAAGTAAGTTGTAAAGTCCATTTCCAGTCACAATACGTAAAAAGTTCCCCGATCCCAGTAGAACGCGATTCCATCCGTTCTGGCAAGTTAAGCAACGTTGGGCCTGTGGGTTCGATCCCCTTAAAGCCAATTCCTTTTACTTTGTCCAAAAACGGATAAAAATTTTTGTCTAGGGGTAATTTTATGCGGGAAATCGATTTCATACATTTCCGAAGAGTAAAACGCTTTCCTGACTCTGATTCAGGGAAGGGGTGAGTGTATTGAAAAATGAAATAATTCTAATTTTAGCCGGAAAACCAGCTGTCTAGAGGTTTTTCTAAGCAAGGAATCGATTGCGCGCATTTCTGAAGCGTGAAAACGATTCCCTAACCATGATTCAGGGGCCTTTGGCCAAAATTTAATTTTTGGGCCAAAAAATTAAATTTTTGCCAAAAAATCGAATTTTGACTACGGTTACGAGCGGGATCGAAATCGCGGGCCCAACATTTCTTAACTTGCCAGATCGGACGGGATCGCGCTCTACTGAAATCGAGGGAACTTTTTTGGTGTTATGGCTGGAAATAGACTATAGATTTTTACACAAAATTTCTTTCCCTTACCAATAAAATTAAGAAAATGCAAAAACTTTTGTAAAGGTTTGAGAATCGAACCTGACCATTATTGATTGGAAAACCTATTTAGTATTTGCTAGACTCCTGGCTATAAGCTTGTGCCATCAAGCTCAAGCAATTTCCGAGGATCTTGTGCACAAAGTTTTCAACGCGATTGATAAATAAAAAATTTTAGTTTGTGATACCTTTCATTATTATTGGCTATTCTTATACAAAAATTTGGCACTTTTTAAACAGAAGAAACCAAAAAACTTTATTGACTGAAAAGGAATCTATTTATGAAACTCAACGAAAGAAGAGGCTGTTAAGAATGTTAATTACTATGGTTGTCTTATTTGCTATTTGTTGGTTACCACTCAATTTATTGTAAGAGGCCATTCAGATATTACGTTATCGTGTTGGGGGAGGGGGAGAAATGTTAATTCCGCCGCTTGCTCCCTGAGCTACTACTTTTTTGATTCGCTAAAATTAAAATTTCAACCATGCGGGGATCGGACCCTCGATGCTTGGGATGATCTTTCCGCCATTTGCTCCTGCGCTACGTGGGCAATGCTTTTCGTAAAGCTCACCGTGAAGAGGGTTGTAGTCTTATTTTTTAAAATCATAATCTATTTATAGAAACCTCCTCCGCGATCTTAAACTTGATGGGCTCATCGGTGGCACTTATAAAAGTTTCCCTTTCTTAACAGCGCATCTTATATCAATGACCACTACTTGTTGGAATCCTATACTCTATGCTTGGATGAACGAGTCCTTCAGAGATGAATTTTTATATGCATTGCCATGTTTGCGAAAGCTAGTCAGAATACAAGGCTCTGGAAATCGTCCCAGAGTTATAACCGATTGTGAACCGGCTTCAAATCGATTAAATTGTGGTGATTATGTTGGAAAGAGGAAATCGTTAAAGACTGTTACGAGCACATCAACATTGGGAACTTTCAGAGAAAATGAAATACATGAGAAATTTGATTCAGAAATGTTTCCTCCAGCTGATACGGCTACTCCAACTGATGAATCGCCTTGCTCGGGTAATTATTTGGATTTAAATAGCTCATGCTCTAAAAGTTTGAAAAAAAAGATTACTGATGGGTAATGAAAGGGGGACTCCGAAAAGGGATCCGGGACTTCTGATCCCTGGGAGCCATTTGGGTGCTAGGGGTCCTGGTCTTTATCACGGACCTGGAGGATTTTTGACAAAACTCGAATTTTTGTTAATTGAATTTTGATAAAAAAATTGATTTGTCCAAGAGATCGAATTTTGGCCACATATGGGTCACGGACCCATGGAACTTTGATCCCTTGTTCATTGGTCCCCAAAAAAGTGTTTCCTTTCGGAGTCTAGGATGAGTGGGTACTCTATATTATCTAATTATAATTCTAAATTTAACCTTTAGACGACAAGCGCCAAAGTTTTGGTGGCTCATCTTCGCATTCAAGATCTACTAGTCTTCGCTCGAATCCAAGAAGTCTACGATCTAATGGAGTCCACAAAAAACCTCAAGAAGAACAGAAAACTTTTTCTATTGGAGATGTTTTGCCTTCGAAGCGATTTGTATTTTGGAAGAAACCTCATAACCGAAACAATGAAAATTCGTCACCAAAATCGACCACTAGTGAAGGCTCGAAATTTGTAGAACTGAAATCGCGGCTGATTTAATCAAATTTTCTA
>OZJO01000438.1:0-22579 GCA_900406225.1 Acrobeloides nanus | reverse complement strand
AATATGGCTTGAAAATGATTCCTCAACGTCGATTCTACATACTGGTCACATGGGCCCTCATTTGCCACTAGCTCCGAAATTTCATGACCGAATGGTTTTTATTAGGTCAAATGCTATTTTAGATCACAATGTTGTCAATCATGTTGTCCGCTGCAATTATTTTGTTTTTCTGCAGATATGGAAATCGAAACTTATATAGAAACTAAGAAATTGATGGATTTACAAATAGGTGAATATGTCCAAGCATATCCGTCTTATGTAAATTTTTTTCATTATAATATTTGAAAACTATAAAACTCTACAATATTCTAGTGGAGCCAAGGGTATAGTTGACCCCTCCCCACCTCCTCCACCCAACGCAGCAAACTTGTATGATACCCTATATAATTTTTGGTACCCTTGCCAGGGTTGTCGAGGGCCGGCCCAGCAATGAAACGGTCCAGGGCGCTAAAATTTTGTAGAGCCTGACCGCGTGCCAAAAGCGTCGGGCGCAGCGGCTTGCATTCGGCTTAAAAGTCATATTATAGCCTCGGATGTACGATTTTTGGCTGAAAGGAAGTTCATTTTTAGAGCAAGGATTATTTATAATATTAGCGAATTTAATTGGTTTCTAGCTCTGCACACAAATTTCATCAGGAAAAAAGCTTGCCGGTTTTTTAAAATACTAATCATGTTTAAAAAATTTACGTATGTTAAAAAAATCTAGATGTCACACTGAAACGTGTAGGGAACATTCAAGTATTTTAGGGGAGGGAAGTCTCTAGTAATCCTAAGCCGTACAATTCTTTGATAATAAAAAATAACAATAAATAAATGAGTTTAGGATACATACGATAATGTACGTTCATTTCTCCATCGTCTACCCGAACAAGAAGCTGAATTTATACAGTTTATTCTAACAAACGACAAAAATTTAAAAATTACACCAAACCATCTAATTTATAAAGTTGATTGCAATCGTAAACTTATTTTTAAATTTAAAAAATCGGCTAGAACAGAAGAGTTGAGGTCTCTTGAGTAGACAAAACTCGGCGAGGGGGCTGCATCAGCCAGAGGTCGATTGTTGTACTTGATTAGTGACAAGTGGCAAGTTCACTAAAAAACCGACAAGTTTATCACTTTATACTTGTCAAAAAAGTGATTAAGCTCTTTAGCTTAATCACTTTTGTTTGACAAGTGACAAACTTGTCAGTTTTTAGTGAACTTGTCACTTATCAAGTGCCCACTTGTCAACTTTTTCATTCATTTTTGCTTACTTGTCAATAACCACTTAACACTTGTCACTAATCAACAATAGACCCCAGGGATCTATTGTTTAATTTGATTAAGGGTCATCCAGATATTACGTAATCAAAATTTTCAGTTTTTTGACCCCCTCCCCCATGATTACGTAATCAATGGTTCGGAATCGTGTTTTTCGACTATGTAAACCCCCATAGAGCTAATAAATCAGAAATTAATATTCCTGATAAGAATTTTATTTTTGACCCGAGAAATATTCGATAATGATATCAAAAATAAAAGGCTTAACAGGAACATTAATTTTTTTTGTTCTAAGGGGGGGGGGTTCGATTTTGACGAACACGATTCCAAGCGAATTGAGCTGCTCAGAACTCAACTTAACCAATTCTAGAAGCTTATTTTGCAGTCCTTCGAGTTATCATCTGTTCAGTTTCCTCCCAGTAAAAAACGCAAATTTATTTTAGAGACATATTCAAACGAGGACATAAAAAATCTGAAACCGGTGCCTTCGCAAAGCATTAATCTTAATGACTGTCTTCTATCATGGTCGGAAGTAAATTTTTCGTTTTTATAAGAGACTCGAGACCGGATATACTTTTAATATTTATTTGAGCAGTATTTTTGTACCCGGGGTTGACTGTCAGAATTAAATGCTATAGAGGGAGGGGAGGAATTTGGAAGGCTATGGAGATTCATAGTTTACCAGTAGGGGGGGATACACCGGACCCTCAGGATGGATGGATGAATGATTATAAAGGCGGAAGGAATAATCAAAATTTTATTTAATAAAAATATGAAAAATTTATCATAAATATGAAGGAAAAAACAAATTAATTTTTATAGGATAATGTACTTGTGCCCACTCCTATTAAAAGTATTAGTCTCATCAAACAAAAAGGAATTTATGCACCCTTAACATCCGTCGGAACTATTATAGTAAATGGGATTTACACCTCGTGCTACAGTGCTTCGAAAAATTATTCCTTATTAAAAGGAGCTTCCGAAGTAATATTTTTGAATAAATAATTTAATTCAAATTTAGATTATGCAAATATTTGATGATTTACTTTACTCATTGGGGCTCACCGAAGAAGATTTGAATAATCCAAGTGAAATTGAACTTCCGTTTTCAACTCGGATATTGGTTGAACTATCTCGTATTTTGGTGCCAGATCAAAAAATTTTATAAATTATATATACTTTTATTATCTTATTCTTTTAAAAGAAACCCCTTATAAAATAACCCCTTTTTACGAAGTATGAAATGTTACAGTAATTTTGAGACACCCTGTATATACGTTGAATTTTTGAAGCGTGAAAAAACTTTTTTTCTTTCCAATAGATTATTATGTATGGACGATCCTTCAGATCTCAGTTTCCTTTAGCTCTAGAGTCTCAAATCGCTCGGATTCGTGTTTTTCGACCACAAAAACTCCATAAAACAAGCAACTGGCCGAATTTATAGCGTTTTTGGGCGCGTCGAAACTTTATGACAGTTTGTTCTGACGTGGGCCCTGGTCATCATTGTGTGCAATCGGCTCAAATGTTAGTTTCAAAATGATGTAAAATTCAAAAAAAAGAAGTTAATGAAAGGGAAGATTCTAACAAGAATTTTTTAATGATATAAATCAAGTTTTTTTATGATCCGCATCTTGCTACCGAGCCTAGACTCTTGATTAAGATATTAACTTTGATTTTCGAGATTAATGATTTAATTTATCTTGATTGATAAAAAACTGGATTGTGAGAGATTATTTCTCGATTTTTTCAAATTTTTAATAAATTTTTTAAAATAGAAAACTTAGGTGCCCTGCATTACAGTAAAAATATGTTTTCTTTGCCTATCGATGACTTTTTTAATAAAATTTTGATGAAATTCAACACAGTTTTTATTGCAAAAATTGTTGAGACTTCGATGGTTTAAAAATCAAGTAATGCTAATAGACTCACATTTGTAAGCTCAATTAGATTTTTTTAATCTTAGGGTGATACCAACTTATAGAAAAAATGTGAAAATATTTTTCCAACACCCTTCGAAAAAATGTTTCCTTCTATGTGACTTTTTTTTCATTTTCTCGTGAAGTGTGTTTTAAGCTTGACGAAATAACCCCAAAAAACTTATGGGACAACCTAAGATTTCAAATTACCGAGAACCTTCGGCTCTTATATCCGAACGTGGTCTAAAATCGAAAAATTTTATGATTTGAAATTTTCTCAAAATGACCCTATTAGGGATAGTTTTATGCGGAAAACACGTTGGCGATGTTACTTTTGCGTAAAAACGCTTCCATTTTGTAGAAAATCGAATTTTTGCATATTAGCCTTTTTGAAATATGTACTTTCTTGTCTTCAATGATTCGAAAATTTAATTTTCTAAAAAATGGAAACGTTCTTATGCAAAAATAACATCGCCAACGTGTTTTCCGCACGCTGGCGATGTTATTTTAAAAAATAGGGTCATTTTTGAGAATTTCGAAAAATAAAATTTTTTCATTAGACCACTGGGATATAAGAGCCGAAGTAGCTCCACCAAATGCTACCGCGCTCGGATGGATGAGAAAACAGTTTGTAATCAATGAATAAAAATGGGTTTAGTCATTGGCATAATAATTGCAGCTCGCTTCAATGTTTTTATTAAAAACGTGTTTACTGACATGATTTGTTCAAACAAATCCTGAATTCGAAATTTAACAGAGTTTAATTTTTTAGTAATATCCAAAATTTATTACCCCTTGCTATTGTGAATAATGCATCTTTTGTTTTGTATAAATTTTAATCTATCAATGATGACTTTGATTCATGCATGCTTGCGTACGCCGGTCATGGAGCAAACAATCACAGTGAAGAAAACAACGCAAGCACGTAATTTTTACATTCTTACATATAATAGCGGAAAAAAACTTACATGAAATGCTCAACATAGGAAACGCGGATCTTGACAAAAGGCCTAGTAGGTTTGAAAGTACTAGGCCTGAAAACAATTATGGTATATGTTTCGGATCCGAACCAAGAGAAAAATTTTTGGCTTAAAAATTTTCACAAAAACTTTTTGCTACACCCGATTACCAAAAATGAGCAAATTTGAGCGCTTTTTGAAAAATCCTTAAGAAAAATTGATGTACGGTTTTCCTTAAAAGGGGGGGGGGTCTCATTTGGGGGTCATTCTCCGAAAAAAATTGTATTCTTTTATATTATATTTTTTGTACAAAATGCCCCATAGTACCCGCAATTCCTATTTACGTAAAAAATTTTAAAAATTGGTAAACTCAAAAATTTTTTGAGGGGTACCCGCATAAAAGTGGCATCGATCACCTTCTATTGCAACCCCTTACAACTTTTATATTGACATACCGAGTTTCAATCTAACCCTCCCGAGGTCGCCATATAAACAAACAGACAGGCAAATATTACACATTTATAGTAGTAGGATAATGTTCCAGCATTGACACCTAGTATCTTATAAATCTTTAAGCGTCTACCTCTACCTTAACACCTACTTCAACATCTACCACAACAACTACCACAACACCTACCACAACACCTACCACAACAACTACCACAACAGCTATCACAGCATCTACCACAACAGCTATCACAACATCTACCACAACATCTACCACAACTTCTACCACAACTACGACAACAACAACAACAACAACAAGTAAGATTTATGAAAAAAGTATATTTAGTTTCACTCAGCATATGTACCCAATTTGTATTTTATATCAGTGATGTATCAGACCCTCAAGCAGAAAAATCGAAATTCCGTCTCCTCTAAAACCGAAGTAGGGTTCTATTTAAAACGAAAATTTTGAGCCAAAGGCATTGAAAACGCCTTAAAAGACCCTTCCACTCGGGAAAAAGTTGTCATAATTTGTACATATCGAAAAGTCCATGAAATTTTGAACAACTTATCTTTTTATGACAATAGCTGGATCGCTAACGGTTTCGAGATAATCGCTTGTGAAAATCCTGGTTATATTACAACGAAAACATGTAACTCGGGTTACTGATAGCAAGCAATAGTAAAACATTAATATTATTACCTTATAATTAGAGTCGGTCATTTGCCTATATGTGGTTGTGGTTTTTTCGTTAAACAATTTTTTGCGGTTGCGGTTGTTCCAACTTATTTTTTGCATTTAACTACAACCGCATTCCCTTGCTGTTGACTACCAGGGTTACATGTTTTCGTTGTAATATAATCAGAATTTTCACGCGTGATTATCCCGAAACCCTTAGCGATTCAGCATATTCCGTAAAAGCAAAAGTTGCTCCAAATTTCATGAACTTTCCGAATATGTGCAAATTATGGCAACTTTTTTCCGAGTGAAAGGGTCCTTTAATCTGAACCGGCAAAAACCTAAAAACTGAGCCAATATCTATCGCTAATAGAAATCAAATGGCTGTTACGTAAGAATAATTTTTTAGGGGGACCTTTTGAGATCCCAAAATCATAATGAATCCTTATGCTTTTTTTAACGAAAATCCAATTTCCATGCACGTGTACAAACACCACCTAAAATTTTGGTCCTTTGCGCGCGAAATAAAATCACATTGGTCCCATAAGGTGATTTTTTCTTAATTTTCCCCCAAAAAATCGAAAAACTTGCCTTGGTCCTCCTTACGTTGTTTTTTCAAAAAATTTTATTGAATTTTTGACGTTTTTAGTTAAAAAACAGCGCCGCAGATGTGATTTTTTCCGTAAATGGACGTTTTTTAAGCTCAAAAGACTCTTTTTTTATCCTATATAATTTCTTTAGCTGGTTTTTGCCCCGTAGGCGAATATTTATTAACAAGAATAGATATAGATACTACAGGAATTCCCCAATTTCCACCAAATACAATGTGGATGCAAGGCCCAGGTCCCTTTAATAATGCAGCACAAACAATAACTTGTCCACCCGGATTTTTCACTGGCACTGCATGCGTGTATATAGGAGTAAGGTTTATGAATATTATTTTAATATGAAAATAAATATTACTAGAAGACGAGGAAGAAATAATAAGCGTTTATTTTTGTATGCAATCGATTCCCCGCATAAAATTACTTCCAGAAAGTATTTTGAGGGAGAAATTTCAAAATTTTTTCATTTTCGCTTCAATACACATTTCTGTTTCCCTGAATCAGGGTCAAGGAAGCATTTCACGCTTCGGAAATGTGCGCAATCGATTTTTCGCCTAGAAATTATCCTAAAAAGTCGATTTTTAGAAGAAAATCGGAAAAAAATATTTTTTCGATTTTTCGAGAATGGGCCATAAATGATACGCTCCCTTTAAGAAAATATACTTTCCTAAGAAAATTACTAAAAAATCCACTACAATAGCTATTTGGGGTTCCTAGAGATGGCCGAATTGGGACAAATTTTTTCTATTTTATACAAATAGAAGGGTATGTGGAACATTTTTAAAACGGTTAAAAAAAGTTTGGAGAAGAGAAAATTGAAAGTGTTCCTTGTTTTTGATTGATAAGGTGTATTTGTCTATTTAGGATGCTCAAACTGAAAATCCAACAACAACCGAAGTATGTGCCAAAGGGCCCCTTTCATGTAAGCAATTTCGACTTTCGTGCTTATCAGCAATAAATCAAAAAAGATTTTTTCCGACAAAACCATTATTTTCCGCCAATATAACTATCCTTCAGATATTGAGTCGTCAAGTTTTCGGGTAGACTTCACCGTCTTATTATCTTCACTGTCTTAGTTATATTATTACAAAATTTTTAGTTAAAGTATTTTGTATACCTCCATCTCCATTCACTTTCATTGAATTTCAAGGGATGAATTATACGTTACCTAGGCCAACGCCTAATTTTGCAGTTACTCCCACGACTGCGATTTGTGATCAAAGAGGTAGACTAAGATTTTTCCGGGCTAAATTGACGAAAATAATTTTTTGGAAAAAATCCTGCCTACACCACTTCTTACCACACAAGATATCGTCAGCATCGAACAGTTGCAGATCCCCCTAAACTATATCCCAATTTAGGGGGAGAGATCTGCAAAGAAAAATTTTCGAAATTCTTACAGGAAAAAATGTATGAACTTTTCAGTTTTTGGTTCATCATCAGGCACAGCAATCACAACGCAGCATCTTGATGCTGCGTCATGACGCTAACTCTGATGCTGACACTGAAGCTGACATGTGTGTACATCCTTACCTGTGTTTCTTCTAGCCTTATACCATGTTTTAATCAAAATTCATTTCAGGAAAATGTTATTGCCCTCCTACATTGCCGTTTTTTTTCTATCCTATGGAAGGCAATGGTTTTACTTCAAATGATATTGAAAACGCGTGTGGATACTCTTTTACATTAACATGTACACCAGGAACAACTAGCGGCAATAACTGCGTATATATAGGGGTGAGTATCTCAAATAAATCCTCTACTTTTATGGCATCGAATCGCTTTTTTGATATGAGAAAGATAAATTTTGATATGAGAACTGATAATAAAACATGTTGAGAACGCTATGGCATGTATTCTCTGGAATTTCGATCAAAACCGTTAACTTTTGTCCCTTTTTCTATGGCTAAATTTTTCAAGAGTATATTGACGCTTTTTTGATGCTATTTTTGGCACTACTCTCTGGGAAAAGTCGATTCAAACCCGTGCACTACTCCACTTGTGAAACCTTTGCAGGTGCACAGGCTTGAAGCTTTGCACGTGTGAAACTCGTGCAGTTGCACGTATTTTGACTTGTTTAACTATGCTCTTCAAGGGCAAAAACTATTAGTTAAATTCACGGACTAGAAATCGCCAAACCCGTACAGTTGCATGGGTTTGTCAAAATCTAGCCCATGAATGTAACTGACGGGTTTTACCCGTGGAAGAGTATGGTTAAAAAAAAATCAAAACTCGATCAACTGAACGAGTTTCACACGTGCATAGCTCCGAACCCGTGCATCTGCACGGGGTTTCACGTTGATCCATTCATGGGTTTGAACCATATATAGCCGTACACGGGTTGGAATCGTGATTTCCGTGAGAGTATTAGGTTTTTAATCCTACTACTATACACGTGTAATGTCTGTATGTCCGGACGATCTCGGGAACTTTAGATATTAACCCTTGCTTCTCGAATTTTGAATCAAAATGACTTTTAAAAACTTTCCCACGCGTTAATCTCACTTTATAAATTCAATTTGAAGCGCGCTCGAACCGTTTAACACTCCTGCTATCTAGGTTCGAATTTTCAAGATATCGTCTCCGTTCCCGAGATCGTCTGGACAAACGCACATTACAGTTTAAAGGAGAGGATTTTCATGAATTTAGCGAATTAAAAAAAATGGACCCTGAATTTAGAATGCAAACGGCGTTATAATTCCTGGAAGTCAGATGATATGTTCAGGTGCAAATATAAATATCGTAGGAATGTGCAATGTGGATACTACTTTGTGCAGTACCGCTGACTTGACTTTCTGCACCACTAACCCAATGCCTGGATTTTATAGTGTTACTATTAATGGAGTTACCTATAGATTGAATAATAACAACAATGTAGTTTGTGATCAGAGATAAGAATACCGATATACAGTAGATTCAACAAGGCTGACCAAACAAAAAACTGTTAAAATTAAGATTGTTTAATATTCTATTTTAAAAAAATACATTTCAACCATCTTGTTGTTTGATTGGATCAGGTTCAGTGATATTGAAACGATTGGTCAAATATCTTTTCAAACCAATCGTTTCAATAAACAACTTTTTATTGAATCAGAGAAATTATTTAAGGGGCTGTCCTTAAATTACGTTTGCCAAGAGGTGGGGGGAGGTCTAAAAAAATCTAACAATGTCTAACAGGGAAGGGGGTAAGCCGAAATCTAACGTTTGCAAATATATGGAATTTGTATTAAAAAATTCAATTTTTCTAAAGAAAAATTTTAAAAAATTTCAATTTTGCATACAAAATTTAATAGAAAAATTCAAATTTTCATTTAAAAAATTATTCAAAAATTTCATTTTTTCTTAAAAACTTTAGTCAAAAATTGCGTTTTTATAAAAATTTTAGCAAAAATTTAAAGGGGCGAAAGTCATGGCGGGTTTTTGACAAAAATTTTTTCAGCGAAAAATGATCGAGTAACGTAAAATAAGCCTAATATTGGATGAAAACTAGAAATATTAACCCGAAAAATGTTTTTAGCGAGAACAAATGATTTTGGCACACAATTTTTTTTACCCCCTATCGGGGTACCCCATGTTAAAAAATCAATTTTTTCAACTTTTTTATCTTGACTTCAAATTGGTTGATTTTTGGTACTTGGGGGTTTTCGAACATGGGGTACCCCTATATGGGTCATGAAAATTTGTTCAGAACTTGCGCCAATCGATTTCTCGTGCAAGAAAACCCCCGAGTACCAAAAATCAGCCAATTTGGAGTCAAAATAAAACAAGTTGATTTTTTAACATGGGATACCCCGATAGGGGGTCAAAAAAATTGTGTGTCAAAATCATTTTTTCTCGCTAAAAACATTTTTTCGGGTTAATATTTCTAGTTTTCATCCAATATTAGGCTTATTTTACGTTACTCGATCATTTTTTGCCGAAAAATTTATTGCCAAAAACCCGCCATGACTTTCTACCCCTTTAAAAAAATGGAAAAAAACTAACGTTTGAGGTAGGGGGTCAGCCAAAATCTAACCATTAAATTACAGAGGGGGGATGGGGATCAAAAATCCGAAAAAAGCAAACGTAATTTAAGGACAGCCTCTAAAAGTAGTTTAAATTTTCTAATCGATGGTTTCAATATCGCCTAACCTGATTCAATCAAATCTCTCGTGTAAGCCCTGAAAAAATAGGCAATACATTCTTACATACAGGGTGATCAATAATTTACTCACGTATTTAAAAAGCTCGCCAAAAATCGAGTTTAAGTCCATTTCAGTCGTCCGATAACTCATTCGATAGCCACCATCACCGAATTTTTTTAGGAAAAAAATTATTAAAAAATATTTTATTTTCAATTTTTTAGCCCAAAAATACTAAAAAATTACGATTTTTTGAAATTTTCCTTATTTTCAAAAATTTGCCAAAAATCAAGTGTAGGAAGGATTTCTTCGAGCGACGGCAATCTTGAAAATGGGAATCTGAGGGATTTTTTACAAAAGAAATTATTGAAAAAGCTTTTAAAATCGCGAGATATGATTTTTTGAAAATTATATTTTTTTCAATTTTTGCACTTTTTTGGAAATAAGGAAAGCATCGAAAAAAAGCATAATTTTCAAAAAATCATATCTTTGCGATTTTAAAAGCTTTTTCAATCATTTTTTTCGTAAAAAACCTCAGATTCCCATCTTTCAAGATTGCCGTCGCTCGAAGAAATCCGTTCTATATTCAATTTTTGGCAAAATTTTGAAAATAAGGAAAATTTCAAAAAATTGTAATTTTTTAGTATTTTTGGGCTAAAAAATTGAAACTAAAATATTTTTTAATAATTTTTTTTCCTAAAAAAATTCGGTGACGGTGGCTATCGAATGAGCTATCGGACGACTGAAATGGACTTAAACTCGATTTTTGGCGAGCTTTTTAAATACGTGAGTAAATTATTGATCATCCTGTACATATCAAATCTAATATTCATTCTTCTTTGTAGATCATTTAAATACCAATTAAAACAAAATAAAAAAATAAAAAGTTAATAAAATATTATTATCCCCCCGCCGCTGGCATAAAAGGCCCAGCCACGGAACAAGTCAACGCCATTTCTGCTCTTAAGGCGGCACATCCATTACAGCCAACAGATTTCGTTTGGATTCGGAATCCCGGCCCTGCTAAACCAGTCTGATCATCTACGAAATTACCAATAAATACAAATGCATAGAATGTGCCATCAGCAAATGGATAATATTGTACATCGGTGTCAGTAAATCCCGGATTAGGTGTTATTGCATAGCATTTACCATTAAAAGTACATATACATTGGTTTGGACAATTGCAAATAATTCCTGCAGTGTTGGAGCAAAGTTCCAATGGAGCGACTGGTGGGGCGAAACCTGGAGGCGGAAAATTAGCATCTGATGGAAAAAAAGCACTAAGAAGGGTGTTACCGCAAGTACAGGTGCCTAAATATTAGATTGTTGAATACATGCGCAAGGGGGACAGCCCTCTCCACCACTCATCCTTCAAAAATTTTTTGGCTATTCATCCATCCATCATGACCGAAAATTCAAAAATTTTTTAAAAAATCATAAGGGGACCCTTATGTTTCAAATTTTTTTGAAAAATCAAACTTTTGGTTTGTCAAAAAATGAGGCGCGCTAGTCATAAAAAGAGGGTGTAGGTACACAAAGTGGGAGAATGATTCACAGCACCCCTATTTGCTATCGATACATCCGGGGCGCTTCGCGCGTCAACTATTCATATGCACATATGGAGGTTTTTGACACTCCCCCCCCCCACTGCTATATAGCGGGTATCCCTTGTCAAAATTGAAAATTAAATTAGACATTGTGTTCTCCATACCTGAAAACCTCCGAGTACAAAAATCAAGTAATTTGGAGTACTTTTTGAAAAATTGAATTTTGAACCCACGTAGGGGGGTCCCTGTCTATGTAGAAGTACCCCTTAGGTCAAAATTAAAAAATATCGACGGCATTGTGTTCCCCATATTTCCCGTTGCACGATGGAAAATGCAGGGGTGTTATATTTTATAAAGGAAAATAAAGGCTTTTTCAATTTTCTCGAAAATTTTCTTGTCAATTGACTCGAATTCTCTCATTTTTTCACCCATCGGGCACAAACCAAGTCTTTTCACATCTCACCACTTCTGCTTAACTTGTTGACTTGGCCGGCTGGTTTGTACTTGAACGTTTTATCAAATTAACGTAGAAAAATGAAAAAATTACGGGAATTTTTGGTACATGGGGGTTTGAATAAATAACATCATCGTCGATTTCTGAAGAGGGCGTGATCGAAAAAAGAAGGAGAAAAAAATCGGATGGACGCAAGATTTTGTAAGACGATGAATCTGAGTAGACGTAAGTCAATGGCCTGCTATTCAAAACTGATTCGATTTCAGCTAGAGACATGAGAAAATCTTCAAGAGATAAACATCTGCGGTCAAACACTCTTTTTATGGCGCTTTTTACAAATACCATCAGTCGCTCAAAAACTTTTCCGCGCCAATGCGCTTCAGGCGTATTCAACTTCCACCGGATCTTTTCTTTAGCGAAGTAAGAGAGCGTTTTTTCATCGTGAAGAATCCGTCATGTATTTTTCTTGATGAAACGAATGTCGAAGCACTATTAGAATTAACATGGTTTAGCACACCCCTTCTAGACATAAATCTTCTAAAGCAGTTAATAAAAGCTTCATTGTCAGGTGGGGGTGCACCCATGAACTTTTTTCTCAGCCTAATTTTTATAAACTTTGCGTTTTTTGGTGTTTTTGCGGTCGGAGGAACACGACCCCGGCGTTAACTTGCGATTTGAAATTTTCAGGGGTACTTTACAAACTCCCTAATATAGGTTCAATGTCGTATAAAATAGGCAAAATAAATGGGATATCAAAAATGTCCCGATATTTGCCATTAAATACCCAATAAAATCACCAAAAAAACAAGTCCCGACTCATTTCCGCAAGGTGACACTTTTTTGATCGAATTTTACAGGAATCGCACCACCGTGCCCCCACCCCCGCACAGTGCCCCAAATTTTGGAACCTGGTTCAGCTTTGGCTGCCGAAGGCCGGTCTTAACTCGTGATTAAAAAGAATCACGTAAAAAAAATTATTTTTATACCTGTCAATGGTTCAATAGGTGTTACATCACTTTGTGCCGTTGCTATACCATTTTGAAGATCCATCGATGAAATTAAAATTCTGGATTGTCCAGTTGGTGGTACACAAGCTAAAAAGAAAATTTTAAACCGACGCTATAAAAATTACGTGTTAGGAATGCCGTGGTGGTGGTTGTAGATGCTGTTGTTGAGATAATACTTGCTATGGTAGTGGCTGGGGTTGTTGTTGTCGTCTTTGCTATTGTTGTTATTGGTTTTGTGGTCGTAGTCGTAGTTGTAGTCGTAGTCGCTATAATTTATACAATTTCTGAACAGTTATAAAAACCTGAGGTTAATTTATATATATTATGACTAGCGCACTACGCGTGCTAGTCATAACAAAGTGGCGTAGGTGCACAGAGTAGGAGATTGAGTCACAGCACCCTTATTTGCTAACGCAACATCCTACGAGCTCAGCGGGCCGGCTATTCGCATGCCCATAATGACACCCCGGTCATGTATACGGGGGCCTTATGCAAACTTTAAAAATAGCGACGGCATCGAGTTCGCCATACCCGAAAACCTCTGAGTATAAAAAATTAATCAATTTGAGCACTTTTATAAATTTGAATATTTGACCCCCGTAGGGTTACTCCAGTTTCTATGTAATATCAAATTTGCACCTTCTAACGCTCACTTACATACTTACTTACTTGTTGTCGTAGTTGTGGCTTCAGGTGTTGTTGTTGTTGCTGCTGTTGTTGTTTGTGATGTTGCTGGTGTTATTGTAATCACCTTAAAAAAATAAAACTCATCAATAGTTCTTACAATTTTTAAAGGACCAGTCCAGTAATTTACAACGAAATGAAGAAATGATATATTCGGAAAGATCATGAAAAATGGAGCATTTTTTGTTTTTACGGCATGTTCTGGATCGTTGTAGTTTTCGAGATAATTGCATTTGAAATTTTGAATTTGTTACAAGCTCTTCGTTTTAATATACAAACTTTTTTGAATTTTTTTGCGGAAAAATGAATTTTTGCATAAATTTTTTAAATTTTCATAAAATGAGCATTGTAGCAATTTTTTATAGCTAAATGAGATGAACAAAATGACACAAAAATTATCCAATTTGAGTAATGTTTTGGGTTATTGAAACGAAAATTCTAATTCATGTTTTCGTTTCAATAACCCAAAACAATGTTTAAATTAGATAATTTTGGTGTCATTTTGTTCGTCTCATTTGTCTATAAAAAATTGCTACAATGTTCATTTTATGAAAATTTAAAAAATTGATGCAAAAATCGATTTTTCCGCAAAAAATTCAAAAAAGTTTGTGTATCACAACGAAGAGCTTGTACACAAATTTAAATTTTCAAACTCAATTATCCCAAAAACTACAACGATTCCGGCTATGACGTAAAAACAAAAAATGCTNTTAATGGACTGGTCCTTTAAGCTTAATTCGGAAATAAACCAGCTGAAAATTATTAAAAACATAAAGGAATGGTTAAAAATTTTCACCCATTAAGCTCAATGAGGTCTTTTAAAAAATTACTATGTTAGGCGGAACGACTGGTGTCTGCATACAGCCATCATTTCTTTTGATAATAAATAAAAGTAAAATAATGAAGAATAAAAAATTCATTGATATTTATAAATAACTTGGGCAATCGCAATAATGTATAAGGGATATAGAAAATGATGACTTTTGAATTTTACTAATTTTTCTGAATGATATTTAGCTAATAGTAGATAGATAAAAAAATCAATCAAAGGTCAAACATGTCGGTCAATGGATAATTTTATAAGACTTGAAAGAAAACCTGCTTAAAACTCAGTTCATCGCCGACAAATTTACGACTTTTTTAGGAACAACTTTTTTTTGATACTCTACTAGGCGTTTCCACAATATCTATCGGGTCTTTTTACATATATTTTATAGGAAAAGATTTTTTCTAGCGGTTTTTTGCTAGTATTAGGTAATATGGGTCTCAGAAATGCATTTAAGTTAGTTTTAATAAGGACAGCCACGATAGCATATCGGAAATTACACTTTTCAAAGAGAGGGCTTATTTGTCATGAACAGGGTTAGGAAATAGAATTATCCGGATTTATCCGGTCCTGGGGAAATTGGATAAATCCAGTTTTCACCGAGGAATTCTGGAGAAATCTTTTTCCCAGAATTACTTGGCTTGAAAAGATGTTTTTCCGTTTTCAAGTCTCGTTAATGCAGTGACAAAGCTTCGGCTTCATAGCCGCAAGATCACGGGTTCGAATCCCGCTTGGAGTTAATTTGGCCAATTTAGAAACCAAATTGGGAAAAGGAGAAACATCTTTTCAAACCAAGTAATTCTGGAGAAAAAGATTCCCCCCGGGAAAATCTGGATAAATCCGGGGAAATCTCAACCAGGGCTGAACAGGATGAAAAAAATTACCGGATACCGCTACCGAAAACTTAACGGATAAAAAAATTAAAGGATTACCGCTACCGAAATTTCGGTAAGCCCGAAAATTACCGATTTACCGTCATTACCGCTACCGAAATATCGGTAGCGGTTCAGTCCTGATCCCAACCCTGGTCGGTTTACACATAAAATCTATAAAACATAAAATCTATAACATAGAATCTATAACATAAAATCTATAAAACACAAAATCTATAAACATAAAATCTATAAACATAAAATCTATAAAACCTAGAATCTATAAAACATAAAATCTATAAACATAAAATCTATAAAACCTAGAATCTATAAAACATAAAATCTATAAAAATATGATAATAAAACAGCGATTCTGAATTCGGATTCAGAATCCGAATTCTGAATTTGGATTCTGAATCCGGATTAAGAATCTGAATCCGGATTCTATATTCGGATTCAGAATCAGAATCCGGATTCAGATTCCGAATTTGGATTCTGAATCCGAATTCATAATTCGGATTCAGAATTCGAATTCAGAATTGGATTACTCTGAATCCGGATTCGGATTCAGACTCTTAATCCGGATTCTGAATTTGGATTCAGAGTCTGAATCCGAATTCTGAATCTGAATATAGAATCCGGATTCTGAATTCAGACTCTGAATCAGATTCAGAATCCGGATTCAGATTCTGAATCCGATTTAGAGTCTGAATTCGAATTCAGAATCCGAATCCAGATTCGGATTCTGAATCCGAATTCAGAATCGCTGTTTTATTATCATATTTTTATAGATTTTATGTTTTATAGATTCTAGGTTTTATAGATTTTATGTTTATAGATTTTATGTTTATAGATTTTGTGTTTTATAGATTTTATGTTATAGATTCTATGTTATAGATTTTATGTTTTATAGATTTTATGTGTAAACCCCCTGGTCATGAAACCTATCTTTCTGCAACGAATATCACATAGATTAAAGCTTTTTTGTTATTGCTTTTCTACCTTTTTTCCACACGGAGAATCGATTTCATATGGAATTGGACGATAAAAAATTTCTCTTGTTATATAGACCCCTAAGATCCGAATTACATAAAATAAATTATTTTTTCACCAAAAACACCCTTTCTTGAAGCTTTCATCGAAATTGTAATCGTTTGTTTGTATAAAATTACGGGTGAGAGACTTTTACGCACCGACATTTGCGCACTGAACATTTGCGCACCAGACATTTGCGCACCGGACTTTTGCGCACCGACATTTGTGCATCGACATTTGCACAATAAAGCATGAGCTAACTTTTACATCGGTTTTCTTACAACAGTGTGAACTTGTTTGTAGGCAGAAATTTTTCGGGGCGCAAATGTCCGGTGCGCAAATGTCGGTGCGCAAAAATCTCTCACCCAAAATTACCTGGACACAATTTTCAAAAACCCAAAATACCCTGAATCAGAACTAGAAAAAGGAATTGAAGTGAATTTTTATTTAAACTCATTTAAATTATATTCATATGTCACTAACAATCGATTAATCTTTATCCAAATTTTGGATGCCAAAACAAATTTCATCCAAAAAATAGAGCTGTCGTATCACAAATTAGTCTGTTAGGACTAGGATTACCCAATGTATAGGTAACTCCATTGATAACAGTAGTAAAAATTCCGGGAGCGCTACAAAATTGCTGGCTAGCGGGATTGCACATAGTAGTATCCAAATTGCAAGTTACTTGAATTGTTATAGGGGAATTTGAGCATATTATCTGACTTCCAGCTATCATAGCACCGGCTGCATTCTAAATTTAGATATAGTTCTTTTCACGAGGGTAAGAAAGAAAAAGTTGACGCTCCATAGTGTAGTGAACAAGGAGGCCGCCCGTATCTCAAACGGTTTCCAATGCCATATCTCACGCCGGTCGCTAATTATTATGATCCTCCTCGTGCGGATCACAAACTAAGGTTCAATTCAGATTTTCCTGCTAAATACTACAGGTAAGATCTTTTGGACGCAAGAGGAAACCAAACCCTTGCTGTGATCCCGTAGCCTTGGCAGCGCACCGGCTCACTACACCATGGAAGTCATATCTAGCAGCTCGCTAATTTCACCCTTAGAGTAGTGGCAACCACAATAAATCAAAAAAATAAAAGCTATTTTCATTTCTACAAAAGTAAAGTGGTCATTTGAGAAACTTACACCTATATATACGCAAGCATCGGTGCTAATTTTTCCTGGTGCACAAACTATAGAACTGGTGAATCCACACACAAAAATCAGATTAGTTAAGTCAAAACCATTGCTAGTGCCATCAGTGATGTATAAATTGCAACATGCAAAATTAGGACATTGACATTGTCCTGAAAAGGAATTGGATTTGATCCAAAATTGATTTTTTGTCAATTAAGTTAAAATTTTCATTTTTGGGGGCAATTGTTCCATCGGAGCAATTATCCCGGAGCAAATGTTTTGGGGAAATGTTGACTCGCCCGTAAAAAAGTGGTAAACGCAGACCCCCTTAAAATTTCATNCCATCGGAGCAATTCTCCCGGAGCAAATGTTTTGGGGAAATGTTGACTCGCCCGTAAAAAAGTGGTAAACGCAGACCCCCTTAAAATTTCATAAAATTTTTTGCCTTTCTTTAGTTTTTGAAAAAAATTTTCACGCTGTATGTCGCAGATTCAATCCCCGCCGGAGTCGAATTGTTCTGGGGAGGAGGGGGGGGGGGGGGGGGGGGGGGGGGGGGGTATTTGTGTTCTCCACATAGAATCCCACCCACCCCCAGATCCACAAACTATCCAAATATAACACTTATCAAATGATACAAAAACAATTCGACTTCGGAGCAGATTGAACCTTTGAACTACGGCGTAGAAATTTTTTTTCAAAAACTAATGAAAGGCAAAAAATTTTCACAAAATTTTAAGGGTCTGCATTTACCACTTTTTATGATTCTCTAAAATAAGACTTTTGATCCTGGCGGGATCGAACCCGCACCTATAACATGAAAGTTCAGCGTCCTAGCCATTATCCTATGCTCCTCGGGCTTTTTTTCTCTTTCAGTAAAACAAGCTATAACTATACCCGAAAACCCCTATAGGGTCGTTTTCAGAAAAAATTCTGGACTTCGAATTTTTTCGGACTTGACTACGTTAGTAGCTCCAAAAACGGCAAAAACTTTTTTCGCTAGCTAATATTATAGCTTACCTCTGTCATCGCAAACTAATGTAGTTGGATAGCTAGTGGCATCAGCTATACTTAATGGTAATGTATAGTTAGTTCCTTGAAATGTAACTAGATCGTGTGAACCGGGCATACAATATGCTATGACTAAAATGTTTCTACCAACGTGTGAAACACAAATTTTTATTACAACAACAATTAAAAATTGAGTCTCTTATGAATAGACTGTGAACGAATATCTACTAGATACTAGATGCTTTTTGACTCTACTAGATGCTTTTTGACCCTACAGCCAAGGGTGAGGTCAAAAAATTTTTTCAACAAAAAATTCACTTCATACTCACATATGGTCTACCCCTCTGATCCAAACTGTATCGAAAGGGTTAATAATAAGAAAAATTGACAAATTGACGTCCTATTTACTTGCTTACATGAAAGACTGGAAGTTGAACATAGTTGCGTTGTTACAGGAACCAAAGTGTTGAAATCCTAAATAAGCAAATGAACATATATACCGTAAATAAAAGACTCCGCTTCACGGAGTTTTTTGGTAACAAATTGGTGATTCTTCGAAAGTTTAAAAACAGTTATAGTTTGTTTTCAGTCACATTCCTAAAATAATTCTCTGACCCAAGTAAGATGCAAATCCGTCCGATCTGGCAAGTTAAGCAACATTAGGCCCAGGAAGAAGAGGGATCGAGCATTTCTTTCTCAGAGCGTGTCTCCCCTTTTTCCAAGCGCTGTTTCTCCGAGTTAAAAAAGTAATATGTATTACTTTATTCTACTCCTCCCTTTATTTTATTTTATTTTTCTCTCTGTTCCCTGCAAGCGATTCTCCCAACTTCGACAATGAAAGAAGACGATCAGCACTGCTTTTATAGAGATATTCTCACAAGTTTCGACGACCAAGTATTATTGAGGTTGTTAATTGGTACTTAATTGTTTAATTTGCATATTCATTGTTATTTTCAAGTCTTTAAGCTTTCACAACGACTTCGCTGTGCGAATTGTCAACAAGTTCTCGCAGTCAAGAGCGGAATATTCAATGTGCACCAGCGAACAACGACTGGACGAAGATATGGATCAAGTCAAATAAGCAATAGCTCTTTATCAAAGCCATGACTGGCCAACAGAGAGATCATACAGTTTTATCAAACACAAACAACTAGGCAAAGTGCAGCACAACACGAAAATAGTGAAAGCGAGAGAACACGCTACAAAAGAAGCGTTCGATAGACCATAGCTGGTCAACACATAAATTCTCAGAATTCTCTCGACAAGTAAAATCAAAGCATAGACCAAACAAAACGGAACAAGAGCGGCCCAACGCGATGCGATCGACAGCAACAACTATATAAGTAACCTTTTTGGAGCGCAAGGCCAGTTTATCGAGAGCATAGGGTAGAAGTTTTTTCTGAATGTTACAAACAGGGATCTCCCGCTTGCGTCCAAACAATTAGACGCAAGCGGGAGTTGAACTTTTTACCTAATCGGGCTCATGTTGCTTAACTTGCCTGATCGGACAGGATCGCGTTCTAATAAGGTAGGGAAGGAATTTTGGTATTGTGTCTGGAAATAGACTTTAATGGAGTCGCAACTTTTTGCAAAGTTTCGCTCGCAGTGGAAGTGAAAATCAAAGTCAAACTCGATCTCATTTTAGTCCTTGCACACTTCTGGCTTCAAACATGATTTTGATGTCAATTGTCTTCTCTCGACCCTTCCCCCACAACTTTTGTTCTAGCACTCTGGGTTTAAATCAAGAATTCCCGAGATCGTTTGGACATACATACAAACATTACACGTTTATAATAGTAGAATATGTCCTTTTTTTTAATAATATTTTATTACTTACTGCTATATATACACAAACAGTACCACTGAAAAATCCTGGATTACAAGTTGCTATTTGTGTGAAGGCAGAAGGACCAGCAGTAAGAGTGAAAGCATTCGTTAGTAGAACAGTTTGTGTTGGGTAGATACTACCAGGAGAACCAAAAACATACAATATAAAGTATAAATCACTAGAGGTGTCGCAAAAGAAAGCTAAAATATAAAATATAATTATTTTTTAGAGCAAGTATTTAAGAGACACTTTCATGACCGTTCAAAGGTTGCCTTAAACAGTTAGAGCGGGCTCCAAGATGAATTTATATATTGAGATTAATGCATGGAAAAGTTTTTAGAAATCATTTCTAGTCATCATTCGATCCCTAAAAATTCAAAACCTTGTTGAAGCTCACATACCCAGACTTTACGTGTATTTTTTGAATTTTCTAACCTGTCTAAAACGGGATCCATCTTTCCGCGCACCATTTTCGGGCACTCCTTTCGGTCTTCGTGCACTCCTTTTTTGGAAATTTTTTTAATGCTCTTTTCACTATTCTAAGAATATTTTCACTAGTACGAAAACTTTTTAGGCGATATTCACTAGTCAAAAAACGTCCATATGCATTTCCATCAGTGATATGAACGTGTACGGTTTTCGTGTAGGTTTACGTGTATTACACGTACACATTCATGTAAAAATGAACGTGTACGTGTACTACACATACACGTTCTTTTTTGTATGAACGTGTTCATACGAGCTGCGGCGCAGCTGCTGCGTGGCTCAATCAGCTGCTGTCTGAGGCAAGGACTGGCCCGAGTTTAATAACTTGAATTGAGCTGGTTCAGGCAGTTGCACCTGAATATTATCCAAATAAGTGAGGGCCCTCTAAAAGCGTAATTTAGTTTCAATGAATAAATGCTTAAACCATAATAGGGTAAGCTAAGATCAAGGAGCTTGAGCTAAAAGCCAGGAGCCGACCATCCATGACGTTTAAGAAAGGTGTAAATGAGAGGCTTGACGCTTTTTTCAAGCCTTTGGCAGACTGAATTCGCTTTTTTGTATTCGGATCGCCTTTTATCATCTTGACGAATCACCGTGGATTTCTTAGGCTCTCTTGACCATAGGAATTCGTGTACTTTGTTGTTTCTGTTTGATGGAACTGTATAATTTCTCTGATTTTCTGTCATGGCTTTGGTAGAGCACTATTGCTTGCTGGATCTGTTCCACATCTTTCGTTGAGTCCTTATTCGCTAGCGAGCATTCATTGTTTGTTTTGCATTTGATCGCGAGAACTTGTGACGATTCGCTTGTGACGACGCCGTCGCGAAAGCGTAACGTCTTAGAACATAACAATGAATATGTAAATTAAACAATTAAGTATCAATTAACAACCCCAATAATTAAAAGAAATTTTTTTAAAACACTCCCTTAATAAACTAGATGTACACGCTCATACAGGATAAGAACGTGTCGTGTAATACACGTTCACATCACTGACTTCCATACTTACAAGGGAAGTCCAACCAGTGCAATGGCGACGTTATGGGGGAGCCCCCAAACCATGAAGTCGGTTATAAAACATTACTCTTGTTAAAAATCTTACTCGTTGTTGTTGTCGTTGTTGTCGTCGTCGTTGTTGTTGTTGTTGATGTTGTAGATGTTGTTGACGTCGTAGATGTTGTGGAAGTTGTTGGGACAGTTGCTTGTTGTGCAGCTACTTAAAAGGGAGTCCAGTTTGCGACAACTTCTCGAAAAAAATTTTTTTGAAAAATACCATTTTAAGGTAATTTTGCGATGAAAAATCGATTGTGCATAGCGCCTTAGCGTGAAAATGCATCCTTTAACCTGTGTTTGCTAAAACACTTTTAAAGTGAGATGACCACTTTAAAGTTACACTTTTTTAGCTTTAAAAATTTTATAAAAAAATTTCTTTGTTGTCTGACTTTTTGCCGAACTTATCAAAAAACAAAAACTTAGTGAACTTATCAAGATGATTATTTGCCAATTGCCATTATTTGCCGACAATTGCCAGTAAAACAAGTGTAATCAAAAGTCAATCTTTGGTCGAGACACATCGGAACGGCCAGAACAAATCTGAACGATCGGATAGATCAGGATCGGTAGGACAGGTCAGAACCGGACTGAACTTTAAAGTGGTCATCCCCCTTTAAAAGTGTTTTAGCAAAAACAGGTTAAA
>OZJO01000437.1:0-10906 GCA_900406225.1 Acrobeloides nanus | reverse complement strand
AGCGGCGCAAAGAAGAGGGGGCAGGGGGGAAGTTTCCCCCCTCAAATCTGAAATGAAAAATTTTTCTAAAAGTCCTCTTATGTTTTTTCTCAAATTTTAGGAAAATTTTCGAAAAAAACATAAGGACCAAGGTGTTTTTGTAAATTTTTTGAAAAAATAAAAAAAAATCATAAGGGTCCCCCTTTATGTTTTTGCCCAAACTTCTCGGAATTCAAGTGAGAAACTTGGGGTAAATTTGCATGGAAAATATCAATAATATACTTTTGTCGAGCGGAAAGAAATTTTTGAAAAAAACACAAGGGGGGACCAAGGTAAATTTTTGAGGACTCCCCCCAAACCAAAGCCCATTTTGCGCCGTTGGGGGGGGGGCGTTAATTTTTCAACCCTCTGGAGGGGGCGTTAATTAGAGAGGGGCTTATTTTACAGTATTTACAGTACTCCCCCCCCCCAAACTGAATTTTTGACGATTTTTCTAGTTAAATTTTAGCGTCAAAAATAATCAGAAAAATCGTCAAAACTTCATAATTCCCTCAAATTAAAATATTTTTGCATGGAATTTTTTCGCTCGACAAAAGTATATTATTGATATTTTTTCGTGCAAATTTACCCCAAGTTTTTCACTTGAATTCAGAGAAGTTTGGGGGTGAGGAGTAGGGGGTATGTTTGCTTGAAAAATGGCTCTGAAAAATTAGGGTTAAGTCAAAATTTTTTATTTTTGTAAAGAATAATGCCAAACCATGGGTATTTGATCAAAAAACAATTATTTCAGATTTTTCCGAGCTAAATTTCAAAAAATAGAAAATTGCAAAATTTAGAGTTACGACGCTGGGGAGGGGATTATTTTTTTCAACCCCCTCGAAAGGGGGGGGGTTATTTTAAAGGAAAGACGGTATCTGTGGTGTTTTAGACAGGTTAGAAAATTCAAAAAATACACGTAAAATCGGGGTATGTGAGCTTTGAACAAGGAATTGAATTTTTGGCTGCCCGATTTTTATTTTGAAATGACTTTCAAAAATTTTTCCATGCATTAATCTCAACTTGATGCGCACATCGGAACGTTTAGGGCGACCATTGAACGCTCAAGATAGTGTCTCTTAAATTTGATGCGGAATTATCTTAAAAATTCATTTGGAGAGGGGCAAATCAATATTTTACATAAAAATCAAAAAATTTTATACAATGACCTGATAAGTTTTTGACTGAAATACAAATTTCGGCTGCATGAGGTGATTTTTTGAAACTTACTTGGATCATAATATAAGCTTCTACTTTCCATTTATTCATATTCTGCAGGTTGATGTTTTTATATTGAAAATACATGTGAACAAATAAAATCAAGTAAAAAATGAACATGCAAGTGGGACCATAAGTATTCCAACTTCTATACATCTAAATGATGACCCGGTGTTTTTATAGAAAAAATTGAGTGCAATGGGGTTTCGCATCTCAAATTGTTACCATTCGATTCAGGTCATCGAGACGAGCAAAACTGCACATATTACACTTTGGCATATACAATCAGATATAAGGATAGGTCTTTATTCAAAAATATACCGGGTGTCCCAAAAATATGGAATATTTTTTTATACAAACTTTTATCTCTATTTTAATCTTGTTTTGCTATTATATTTATTTTTTAGTAAAAAATGAAAGATTTGCGACCAGCTATTATTCGCGCGCACAATCGAGGCAAAAAACAAAATGAAATTGCCGATTTTCTTGGTATCTCCCAGGGTACTGTTAGCAAGGCTATAAAGCGATTCGAAGAGACTGGAAGCAACAAAGATCGCGCAGGAAGAAGGAGACCAAGAACAGCTCGAACACCGGTTAACAAGCGAAAAATCAAGGGCAGAATCCAAAGAAATCCAAGCAGCCGGAAAAATTCAACCAGAAAGATGGCCGCGGCCGTTGGCACATCAAAAAAGCTCCGTCCATCGCATTCTTCGTAAAGATCTCAATTTGAAGTCAAGAAGGGAGGCCGAAGCCCAAAACTTGGAAGAAAGAAAAATTCAAAAACGAGCGGAAAGATGCCCGATGTGAGTTCTTTTTTATGCATTTAATTTAATTATTTTTCAGACTTTTGCGAAGATTTGGCCAAAGAAGACACCGCTTGATTTTATTTTTCCGATGAAGTCTGGATGGACATCGAACAAGCAAGAAACGCACAAAACGACAGAAACTGGTCAGAAGGGCCTCTCCCGCTCCAAGATCGCATCGTTCCACGACAGCAACATCCGCAGCAGGTCATGTGTTGGGCCGGAGTTGGATATGGGGTCAAAACACCGCTGTTTTTTGTTCCAGCCGGCACCAGTATTAACGGCGAAGTTTATCGAGAATTCTTGAGAACGAAGGTGTTCCCATGGGCTCGTAGAACGTACGGAAACCGTCCCTGGGTGTTCATGCAAGATCCGGCCCCGTCGCACAAGGCCATCGAAACACAAGACTTGATCAGAGCCAACGTGTCGGAATTCATCGAAGTCGACATCAGCCCGCAACGAAAAAACGGGAAGTGGCCGGCAACATCGCCTGATCTGAACCCTCTGGATTATTCGATTTGGAATGAGCTGAAAACTCGAGCCTGCGCAAAAAAACATCAGACGGTCGAAGCATTAAAAAGAAGTTTGTTAAAGGCATGGGACGAGATCCCACAAGAAATGATCAATCGAGCAGTTGATGACTTCTCCAAGCGTTTAAGAAAGTGCATCCAAGCAAATGGCGGATATTTCGAAGATAAATAGATAAAATTGCGTTCGTGTTGATGTTTTTTGTTATTGTTTTGATTTTAAAATAAATATATAAAAAATATTCCATATTTTTGGGACACCCGGTAAAATCATCATAATCACTTTCAGTGTTCTCATTATTTAAATTTTTATGTTCAGATTCCAGCCGTAAGGCATGGGGACTTTTATTGTTGATCATTTCTTCTTCAATAGCTTTCAAATCGTCCCTCAGAGAATTGAATTTGGTGAATGATCTCAGCAAATACGTATACGACCATGTTCTACCCATCTTTCTTTTTAGATCAGGTGAAGGTTGACGTCTTTTTCAGTTATTACTCAAGTTATTTATACAAGCGGGTGCCATTTGAGGTGCCATAATTACAAAAATCACATAGATTATGCATAAAGTTGAATAGACTGAGGATATTGATACCCATACGCACCAAACATTCAAGATATATGGTTGAACAAGATCTCTTAATGAGGGGACGACTGTGTGAGGATCAGAGTCATGGACATGGAAAGGTTCGCCATTTTCGCCTTTATTCAATCTATTTGAAATATCGCGGGCGTGAATTATCGATTGGATATGAATTGGGCTAAAGAAATCCGAGATATTGTTTAGGGCTAAATAGTAGTATATATATGGTGTTTCTAGGACACCCATTCACCCATCGCTTTTATAGGGGAGTTTGAGTGTGAATTTATACCTAACACACCATTCACCTACTGATTTTATAGGGAGTTTGAGTGTGAATTTATTTCTAGCGCACTCCCATGCCCCACACCGTTTTTACCCCCTTTTTTTACCATTTTCCACACCTTTAAAACCATTTTTACCTTAAAAATAGGCAAAAAAGCCTTAAAATACACAAACCCATTTTCACCCAAAATCCTGTCCTAATAAATTTGACGCTTTTTTCATCATTTTATACCTTAAAATAGAGAAACTTACAATTCACCCAAAATCCTGTCCTTACCATTTTGGCTTTAAGCCTTTTGAATTTGAAGCGATTTTTGTTGATTTTGTAAACTTGGATGTTTGCGAGGTTTTGTTACTTTGTAGATGATTAATTCTATGGTTTAAGTGATTTATTGATAAAGTAAACATATTAATAAAAGTATATGCTAATTTAGAAATTAACAAAAAATAAATATAAATTACACAAGTAAGAAATGCTATTACATACGTAAATTTTTAAATTTTATAAGATGTTGAAAACATCAGGTTAAAGACCTATGACCATGAGCTAATGTATCAATTTTATTCTCTAAAATATATCTTTTAAACTCTTCTTTATCATCTTCATTCAGTGCAACTTTATTTTGTTTAATAGTATAAATTTGATGCCTTTTTGCCTGAATCATATATTGTTCTTTTCTATAAACTTTGTTTTTAAGTAAACAATCTTTATAATCTTCTAGTTTTAAAGTTTTGGTTACATTCTTTTTAATTCCTTTCGATTTTTTCTTTTCCTCATTATCAACTTTATATGCATATTGTTTTGGTTTTAGAAATACTCCTTCCATAATCTTTCCATTCAATTCATCTTTAAACTTCCCAATAACTTTCTTATTGCTCTCATCATATAGTGGATGGTCTTTTGGATAATCACTAAAGTCAAACCATTCTTTCAAGCGCAGAGCGTCGGGTTCACCGTTAGCTTTCATATCTTCATAAATATCTTCGGTTTCAATTTCATAGATTAAAGAGTCTGTATCTTGATAGCAAAGTGATAACTTATTTCCATATTTCTTTAACATGACATCATAATGGAACTCATACATCAAATACTTGCTCAAATCCAAAATACTAAATCCTACATAAATTGGTTTATCAAATTCTAAACTCGTTTTCTCCATTTCAATACTTAACAAGTTTTCATTAATTATTATACTTTTCTTAAAGTTTGGTTTTCTTATCAATTTTAGAGCTTTATTTTCATCAGTTACTAATCGAATATCTACTCTATTTCGAATATTTTCCATTGTTTTTCCAAAAACTGCATTATTCATCAATTTAAAGAAGTCTTTCTCGAAGTCATTTTTAGCCTGTTTTCTCAAATTTGTATTCAACATTATATACTTTTCCATCCAATTACTCTCTTTAAAAGTTAGAATTCGATGTATTTTCTTTAATTTCAATCCATGATCCAATGCTTGAATCAAATTTTTATAGTGAATTACATATTTTTCTTTATCAAACAATGTATTCATTAGTTTTGAAACCTTTTGTTGATTTATTTTTGTATTTTGCGGACAAAATGGAAAATCGTTGTGTTTATCGTGTAATTCTTTTGGGTACTCTAAATCAACCTCTAGAATACACCCTTTTCCCATTTTATTCAACTTTTTTATATATTTTTTTAGTTCTTCAAATGTCAAATGTGAAGCATTGTCTTCAAATCTTAATTCATCATAAGGTAGTTTTTGAATCATCGCCCATCCATATAAGTTATTAGCATCAAAATACATTAAATATTTAATTGCTTCTTTTTCTATAAATTTTTCCCCCATTTTAGGATTGTTAGCTTTTACATATCTTTTTACAGCATTTACCATTCCACCTCTAATTCCTTTTTCAATAAACAAGTACATATCATAGTCTTTAATCGTTTGTAATTTGATCCCAGTTATTTTTAACATCGCATCCCAAGCTAATCCAGGAGCAGTATAATACCAGCATGGATCTAATTTGTAATATTCTAAACAAGTTTCTCTAAATGTTTCAAATACATCAGCTAATAACAAAACATCATTAATCATATAAATATCCGTATAATCACCCAAATTTTTACATTCCATTTTCTTCCAAACTAATTTTGCATACAAATAATCTTCAATACTACAATTTTTACCATTCAACATATCATAAAACATTTCTATTGGGGGCAAATCAGTTTCGTCATATTTGTTAAAGGAATTCATGTATTCATACGGATAAATTCCTTTTCTTCTCATGAGCTCAAAGAGCCCATTTCTAGAAGGAATTAATTTAAACTGTTCGTCATTTTGAGAGCCTGAAGCTCGATCCAAAGGATTGTAAAATTGTTTAGTTATTTTGAATTGATCATCATTCAAGTTTTTGGCTAACGCGTCTAAACTTGAAGTCATAAATGAGAAAGTATCCAAAAATCTAATTTCATACGTTAATTTCGAGTTTTCATTTCTTGGTTTTCTATAACTAAAACTGATGTATTTCTCTGAATTGTTTGGAATTACATCTATATCTGAACGCTTGATTATTTCTTCATTTATTGAACTCAAAATCAAGTGAGAGTCATAACCTTTCAAATTATGGAAAAACACCGGAATGAATCTCGATTTTTTATTCTTTAAATTGCAGTTATTGCACAACGGTCCTCTAAATTCTCCACTGAAATAATCATGATCTCTTACTTTTTGATTTTGAATTGAGTATTCTTCTTTACATTCTGGACATTTTGTACTTTTATCAAATAATCTCCATTGTTCTTTTGTTAATTTTTTCATGTTTTTATCTTCTAGATTAATCAAATAATCACACATTTTAATTATGCAATCATTGAATTTCACACCAGCATTATAACCTCTATAAACTTCTATGTTAACGATTTGGCCATTAAAATCAACTACAACTGCACAAAACGCCGAAGCAACATGTTTTCCACTAAATTCAGTCCAAGATTCATTAGGATTATTACTTGTTGAGTTATACTTTTTGATTATTGATTCAAAATCAGCATAAATTACATAAGGAATTTTTTGGGTTTTTCGAATATTTCGAAATTGAACATAATCTATTTGTGGTTTTTCGAATACAACCGCCTTATTTTTACTACATTCTTCAACATGTTGATCATATTTATGCTTCACGCTATAATGTATAAAACATCGCCTGCAAACATAATTTTTACCAGCATGATTGCTTACTTCATTACCCAATAATCGATTTATGTTTTTAATCCAACAATAGTGAGAGTTGTTATTATTTTCTTCTTTAATCAGAAATAGATCAATAATTCGCTCTTCAGGAATATCTATTTGTTTCGAATTGTATATGGGAATAATTTCATTCTCTGCATTACTGAAAACATTAATTGCCAAATTGTTCATCTTTTCGAGTTTTTGAATATCTTTTATTTTAGTAGGGAAATTAATTCCGTTAAAATTTAATTCATTCTCGAATTGTGTGTAGTGGCTAACTCTTTCTGGATGTACTTTAATAGGGTGTAAAGCTGCTAATAAGGACCACATGAAACATTTTTCATCTATGTTTTTAATGTTTACGATAGCTTTCTTGTCCTTGATCCACTTGGGTAATTCTAGGTAAGCACTTCCTTTAAATTGTCGATATTTTGATTGGTGCATTAATAAGGCATTAATTTTTTGGAAATGCCAACCAGATCCTTTTAATTCTGCTATTTCTATTTTATCCATCATTTCTTTACAAGCGTTTCTATAGAATTCTTCTCTACTATCATCGACTAATAATGTACTAGTCTTAGTCTTAATATGAAATTTAATATTATCTTCATTTAATCTTGACATTTCAACTTCTAAAGTAAAACCAATTTTAACGTTTGTATTCATTATGTCATTAATTACTTCTGTTTTCTTTTTTTCAAAAAACTTGTTCAATTGTCTGTTAAGAATTTTCAAGTAATAATCAAAATTTCTTCTTTCGATGTTTTCTAAGTAGTTATCGAGATTGATTGAATTATTTTCATTGTTATAAATGGTGTCTTTCACAACGCCTTTAAATTCTTTATAATCACTAAAAATTGAGTTGTCAAATGGAAATATATCCGCGAGATTTAAGGATTTTTTAGTTTTAGAGTTAGTAGCTTCATCTGGAGCAGCTTGTTGATCCAATTTAGAATTAGAGGCTTCCTCCAGATGTAAGTAGTTGTCATCTTTTCGAAATAAGTTAAGTAGTGCTGGTTTACCCAACTTTTTACCGTTTTCATCATTTTTAGGTAAAGTATTTAATTTTTTTATTTTTAGTATTCTATTTACTTTCGTAATTGCCTTCACAAGATCGTCTCTTGACAGTCGTTCAAGACGATCCATTTTCTCAAATCTTATTTATATAATAAAATATTTAGTAAATTTTCAAACTATTTAAATGATGACTATTAAATTCATTGAAATCTATGATCCAAAGAAAAGAAATGAAATTGTGGAAGAAAATTTACGGTTGAGAAGAAAATTAAAAAATAGGTCTGAAGAACAAGAAAATACACAAAATGAAATTGAACACAATAGAATTGAACTGTTTAAACCAATTATCGAATCAAATCAAAAGCTACAAAACGAAATGATTGAAGACCGAAATAAAATAATCAACACTCTACAAAACTTCGAAAAATTAAAGATTGAAGAAAAACAACAACAATTAGCTATTGAGCCTAAAAAATCAGAGGATCCTTCGGAAGGAGCTGCCGGTTCTAACTTAGTTGTAAGTAATTTAATTGCGAATTATCTGAAAGATTTAACCAATAGAAGTAATGCCGGTTATTCAATTAGATATGATTCTGAAAAAGATTGTTATACCATTGGAAATAAAATGATTGAAATTGATAATAATAAGTTAACAATTAACGATAAAGTTTATGATGCGACTAATGGTTTATTAGAATTATTGTTTAAAAAATCACCGAATTTCACTTTAATTTCAGATGAGGACAAACAATTTTATAAACAAATTTTGGATGACTCAAATGCAATTTATCAAGGCTTTGATTCAAATACAAAAAGATTAAATTCTGATTCAAGTGATAAATGGAGATTTATTAAAACTAAACTTTTAACTTCAGATCGAGCAACTGACTTTGAAAAAACTGGTAGTTCAATTGGAGCTCAAATGGCTCTTCCATCAGACCCAAATGAATTAACAAAAATGCTCCAACAATCAATAGTGGCTTATCAAGATGGAAAAGATCGAGGGATCGAACCTCTGACTCTTAAGGATGAATACAACAAAATCCATTCTATTTTAAACAAATTAATAAAAATTAAAAAAATTAAAAAAGAAGAATTGGAATCGATCTATAAAAATATAGGTTTTTAAAAATATGTTGATTATACTGTATTATCCAAGTAATTCTATTTTCTAAAGTTAGGATCTTCTTGATCGCTTAAGCTCACATCTATATTATTGTTAGTAGTAGCTGTTTGTTCATTAACACTTATTTTTTCGTCTGAATCTTTAAAGAATTTTTTAATGAATTTTTCGACTGAGATATAATTTGACTTTAAGTCGTTGGATAAATCGGATCTCATATCCGATCTAGCACTTGGTGATACTATATATTTTCCATCTTGCTGCTTAATAAATTTATCTCTATCTTCATGATGATTATCCATTTTACTATTTATATAGATAAACAAAGCAAAAAGCTTTCGTCTGTCGCTTTGCGATATATTTTTTCATTGTTGGAAATCAAAATTTATTAAGCGGCAAGACTATAAACAATTGAGCAATAAATAAAGTCTGGAAACATACGCGAAAAGTGAAAGTTCGAGAGCATTCTCTTTGTGATGCGTCATCAGTCACAAAGAGAGCCAGCGGCAATTAATTTTACTGATAATGATTCACTCGCCGCCGATCGAGAGAGGCTGCTTTCGATTTCGCCCATACATGCACAAGGTCTTAGGAGTGGTTGCTCCGATGCGCTATGATTATGGGCCCTCACCAGTGGCGTACCCAGAAAAAATTTCGGGGGGCGATAATTTGGAAAAATTTTTTTTGCCTTGATCCCCCATTATGTTTTTTTTCGAAATTTGTCCAAAATTTTGGGCAAAAACATAAGGGGGACCAAGGCAATTTTTTCGAGTTTTTAAAAAAATTATAAAAATCACTTTAATCCCCTGTTTTTTTGCTGAAAAACAATCATTTTTTTAAGCGGAAAACGCTCAGAAAATTTTGATTTTTGACGAAAATTTTGTTGAAATCCTTGAGTCAATGCAAAAACGAGCGCCGCAGGCGAATTTTTTTTTGAAAAATGCTTGTTTATATGCTGAAAATGCTCAGAAAATGAAGAACTTTTGGTTTAAAAAATGTCAAATTTGGGGCTATTTTGTTGAAAAACTTTAGTCGAAGTAAAATCCAGCGCCGCAGGCGAAAAATTTTTTGATAAACGCTTGTTTTTAAGCTGAAAATGCTCAGAAAATTACAATTTTTATATAGAAAAAAAAGGAAATTTTGGTCATTTTTAGTGAAAAATCGTTATAGAGGAATTAGAATTTTTATAAAAAATTTTTCAAAAATTTCGGGCTAAAAACATAGAGGGGACCAAGGCAATTTTTTAGAGTTTTTAAAAAATTTCAAAAATCATCTTAATTCTACTGTTTTTTCGCGCCGACAGACGCGAAAATTTTTTTGTTGAAAAAACCTATTTTAACCTGAAAATGATGAGAAATTGTGTTGAAATCTTTGAGTTAATGCAAAACTCAGCGCCGCAGGCGAAGATTTTTTGAGAAATACTTTTCTTAAGCTGAAAGTGCTCAGAAAATTACAATTTTTGTAGACAAAGTGGAAAATTTAGGACCTTTTTAGTGAAAAAATAGGAAATTTTGGTCATTTTTGGTGAAAAATCATAATGGAGGACCATTATGATTTTTGAACAATTTTTTCAAAAAATTTGGAGAAAAACGTAAGGGGGATCATTAGAAAAAATTTTAATTGTTCCAGGAATGGGAAACTACCCCCGGTTCCATCCCGCCCCTATCTACATACTTGTTAGGATAAAAAAAACGGGCCTTTGCTGGAAAACACTTTTTAAGAAAAAACCAGCGCCGCAGGCGAAAATTTTTTGCAAAATGCATGTTTATTAGCTTAAAATGCTCAGAAAATTGCTATTTTTTAATGAAAAAATGTAAAAATTTTTTGTTGAAAATGGTTAATTTTGAACAATTTTGGTGAGATCCTTTAGTTAAAACAAAAAATCAACGTCGCAGGCAAAAATTTTTTTGGAAAACGCTGTTTTATGCCGAAAATTACGATTTTGACGAAAAAATGTTGAATTTTGATTAAAAAATGGAAAATTTTGGTCATTTTTAGGGAAAATTTGGTCATTTTTGGTGAAAAATCAAATGATGTACTATTAGGATTTTTGAAAAAATTTTCAAATTTTTTGGGCAAAAACATAAAGGGGGATCCTTAGGAAAAAATTTTCATTTTTCGGATTACGGGGGAGGGC
>OZJO01000436.1:24656-55587 GCA_900406225.1 Acrobeloides nanus | reverse complement strand
CTGATGTGTGGAATTTGGTTGGTTCATTCGGTATGGTTCATTTCTGTTTACTTTGTGTGGGCCTTGGTTGGGTGGGGATTGGTGACTTTTATTGTTTTCCTCAATTTTGTGCTAATCTTATATTTATTACGACATTCCATATCATATCTTGATCATTAAATTGTTAGGTTTTAACAAACAGACAATTTTAAAAATTTTGTTATTTTTTGAAAAACAAAACGGTTTTTTTCAATCTCGAAAATCGGGGCTCTCGATCTTATTCTTGGATCTCAATCTCGGACCAAAAATCTTGATCTCGTCCACCTTATTAATCATGATAATTTAGTTCTTGATGCGTTATCGTTATTGTTTTAATCATCATTCGAGTCCCTACGAACCCGGACCTTTTTTTCCCGTCATGCCACGACGGGGAAAATGGAAAATTTTTGGCTAGAGTGCTCGCTCTTCAGGATTGAAATTGCATAAAAAACCAAAAATTTTCGTTTTTTTCAAATTTTCTACGACTTCATGGTTAGGGAAGCGTTTTCAAGATTTTTTAATGCGCGCAAACGATTTCTCGCATAGAAAAAGCCCCTCTTTTGTGAACAATTTTTAAAAAGTTGCAAAAAATTGCTCGAAAATTCGCAAAAGTACGGTTTTGTTACCCACTCTGCAAATATTACAGTTTATTATGTACAGACTTAAAATACAATATGAAAAAATAAATATTGAATGAAATAATTGCAGCTGAATTTCCACAAGCTTTGTCCACAGATGCTTCTTGTGGATGTACATAATACTAAGATGGGTAAACGCAATAATTGGCACCAAACGTGCTAATATCCACATCAAAATAGTGAGTGTGCACAACACCACCATTCTGGAATACAAAGCTTAAATCAGAGATTGAGTCACTGCAGGAACTATCTTCACCGTCTGTCTTGCTACACGAGTCATCATATGTACCCATGTGATAATTATCAGTTGATGCTCCATGATACCTAACAATAAATTGATTTTATTTGTGGAGTGCATACATATCCAGTAGGGGAAGGACTCTGGCCTGGGAGGGTNGAACTATCTTCACCGTCTGTCTTGCTACACGAGTCATCATATGTACCCATGTGATAATTATCAGTTGATGCTCCATGATACCAGATTTCTTGAGCATGTTGATAATACTGATTTGTATTTGAAGATTGACATCCTCCAGCTGAATTTGAAGAACAAAACGGTAGATGCGGAATTGGATCTGAGCCATGCACGACCCGGAATATATAGTTAATGTAGTTACGCAAATTGTTTGCATAAATATAATCACCAGTTCTAGGCTCGCCAAAAGTTACAAGATGAATCTAAACAATTTTATATTCCTATTTGACAGGGCTACTAACCTGATCTGGTGAAGTATTAGACACATTATATCTAATTTGATATGCTGTTAGAGAAGCTAAAGCTCCTCCAAGTGAATGCCCCGTAATAATAATCCTGTATCCAGAGTATCCAGGATTTGTTACAATATCCTTAATAACACTATCCCATAATTTTAGCATAGACTTATAGAAATAACTATTAACACGAGGTGCACCATCAAAAACAATACTCATGTCATAGCCAGATTTTAATTCATTCAAAAATTGGCTTGCTCCAATAGTACCTCGAAATGCTAAGACAATTGTACTGCTTTGTGTTGAAACGGCAACCAACATTTGGCATTCGTTATTTTCATTTTCCTAAAAATTAAAATACGTTTTTTGCACTAAAAAGTTTTATGCGGTGCATGAAAATGGTGGAAATCTTCTTTTTTAGGACAATCTATACTTGAAACACACTTCATGGTGCTATAGGGCATACCTGGCAAGAGTTTAAAAATGGACCCCACCCCTGTAAAAAATTCAAGCTTGTTTAAGCGGCAAAGAAATTTAAAAATCATGAAGTTTAAAAATATTTAGCTTACCATTCCACAAGAAACTGTATGTGTTTGCTTCGCGTCCCAGTTTACATTAGGGAAT
The DNA here is from genome assembly GCA_900406225.1 of Acrobeloides nanus. NCBI lineage: Eukaryota > Metazoa > Nematoda > Chromadorea > Rhabditida > Cephalobidae > Acrobeloides > Acrobeloides nanus. The sequence continues at coordinate 53,596 of OZJO01000436.1, read as the reverse complement.
GATTTGCTTAGACAAACGTCAATCGGACCTGTTCCGTTTGCAGTTGGATCATATACAGGATAAGCTGATGCGGCCAAATTAAATATTCGTTTAGCATAAGTTTCATCATATGTAGGGTATTGAGTCTGTACACCAAATATAGAAATTAATCCAAGAAAAATAACTTTATACATGTTTTAGAAAAAATGAATAACTTACAACACAATAGATAGACAGTTTCAAATAAAAAATCTGGGAAGATTTATGAGAACAAAGTTGAAGACACCCTTTGTGTGATAAGCACACAATTGGCATGCCATTTTATAATGTAGTATGAACCGCACATGGGCGTTTGAACAGTGATTCACTTCCGAGAAGAGGTGATAAGTAGCTTTTTAGGAATTTGCACAGCTTTCATCCCTCTTTGCTTGATCCTTCCTACAGACTCTTTTGACTATTCATAGACTTTTTTACCTAATCGCCTTTATAGAATCTTTCACTTTTTGTATGCGAGACTAGGTACAGACGCCCATAAAATATGACAAATTTAAAAAGGAAAAAAATGATGTCAAATTTATGATTCAGCTCCTAAAAATGAATATGAGTTAGCATAAAAAGGTTAAAAAAATATTTTGTTTTAACATTTTTGCGATTTTTTCAAGCTTTTTAATTTTCACCAAAAATAGCCCCTATAGGGGGTTTTTCTATGCGAGAAATCGATTGCGCGCATTCTCGGTTCTTGAAAACACTTGCCCTGATTCAAGACAAAGATGTGTGTATTGAAGCAAAAATATGGTAATATAGAGTCAGGGAAGCGTTTTCAAGGTCCGACAATGCACGTGATCGATTTATCATAGAAAACCCTCTATAGAGTTATTTTGGTGAAGATTTTAAAAACTTGAAAATTTTTGAATAAATCGCAATTGCCATTTTTTAGCACCCTGTAAGAATGATAATGTGGGTCAAAAAAGTGGATTTTTGTGATTTTACGAAAATTTATTTTTCTAAGGGTAATTTTATGCGGGGAATCGATTGTGCGAATTCCCGAATCTTGAAAATGCTTCCCTGAACCTAATTCAGAGAAAAAATTGGGTTTTTGAAAATGCGAAAAACGACAATTTTCGTTTCAAAAACCCAATTTTTCCCTGAATCAGGGCCAGGAAAGCATTTTCAGAGTTCGGAAATATTCGCAATCGATTCCCCGCATAAAATTACCCCTAGAGGGGTCATTTTTAGAACAATACATTTTCGGGTCCCAAAAGATCACAAAAATCCACTTTTTTGGGCCCACTCTGTACTATTTATTATTAATATATAGTAGTTTGCCGGTTTCTTGTTAAACTTGGTCCTATTTCATTATGACCGCCGCTCAAAATTCCCAATGTAGGTGGTTTTATTCTTCGTGATCTTCTTGATTTATATAACCTTCGTAATTGGTCACGATCAGACGATTGAGGTTTCACTGTGCTAGCCTGTAAGTCAACTTGAATACCAAGTGAACGCCGACCATTTTGATCGTATTCATATAAATTTTCTTCAACAATATCTGGTAAAGTAATAGCAGCTAATTTGAATACATGATTCATTCCCTAAAATATTGGCTACTTGGAAAATATTTGAAAAAGATTCTTGCCTTAAATACCATCCCTTCGGGAATATGATCTTCATTAATAAGTTCATTTTTTCCCTCCATTGTACTCATAAATCCAAAGAAACCTGAATTCATCTTTTCATAAGCAGTATTATTGACCATAGAGATTAGTGCCAAGCCAAATAAGAATAGAGTTGCTAAGAATGGAGGGCAAGGAGGAGGTACTGGACCCCAAAATACGAATTGGTCAAAAGCTACTCTCCCCCCCCCCTCCAGCTTCAAACAATTTTTTCTGCAGCTTTTTTCGCCGCCAAAAATACGAATTTGATCCATATTTTTTAGCTCAATAATTAGGGGGGACAGTCCCTCATTACCCACGTATGCTAACCATTACTATCTTTAGTTACTAGGAATAGCCCTTCTCTCAAATGTATCCCTAAGAAATAATGTCCGCGAGACAATTTCTGTGGATGGGAGGACTCAAAAGGGTTTGGTGCATTACCTTTTTGCCTCAACTATAAGATAGAAACTGTTGGATTCGCTCAGACCCTACCTGAATATTATTTGGCATAACATCTCCAAAACCGATTGTACTCATGCTTATAAAACAAAAGTACAAACTATCTCCAAAGCTTAGACTTTGATATTTATCATTTTCATAGTCCAAGAAAGCGACAATACATGAACACAAAATGAGGTACACAACCAAGATGCCAATCGATAATAACATCGGAAGTTCAGCCGAATTTTCTTCTTGTTGTTGCTCGCTTTGTCCGCTTACTTTTCTCCTAATTATCCTAAAAATACTAAGACGTGTAATGTCTGCGTGTCGATATTTGTAAATTATACCCCCTGTACTCCCCCCTTCTGTACGGCTATGGAGTTATCCTCTTTTAGAATCTGCGAGCGCCGGAGGCGCTCGGTCCCTGGTATTTTTATTTTCTTATAATCATTTTCATTCTTACTTATAAACTTTCAAACAAAGAGCATAAACTTTAGTAAACAAGACCGTCAATAAACCTCCGATATCAGAGAGCACAACCAACATTAGAGGAATTCCAATCGAAGCATAAACTATAGTGAGAGCTTTGCCCCATGTTGTAGAGCATGTTATGGCTCCTAAATTTTTGACTTGTTCTTTTTCTCTACTTTAAAGATTGGTACCATAGCCAATTGCTGTGCACACAGTCATGGAGTAAAACACGGCGCTTGTAAAATCCCAAATATGGTGTAAAGTCTTATCTTCTCCCTTGTGAAAAGTACTTCCAATATATTTGCCTTCGATTGTTAACATCGTTTTGTATAATTCCTAAAGATGGAAGGAATGTTTTTCGAAGAGAATGAAGACCTCAATTAAAGTAGTCAAATTACTAAACTTTTGATCTTCCGTCATACTTTTTGAATTACTAATATTCACAATTGTAGGAGACGAATTTTGTATGGCTGCTCTGAGTTGATTTGCTATGCTTGATATTACCTAAAATAATCTGATACAAATACAGCGTGGCGAAAAATAAGTTTCATTTTACCCTTTTTTCATGTATTTTGGACCCAAAAATTTTTCTAAAAATGATTAAGGGTAATTTGATGCTGGGAATCAATTGCGCGAAATGTTATGATCGTGAACCCTAGGTTTCTAGGCGCAATCAGACCGGTGACCATCGGGCACGATCACAAATACATATCCAGCACACCACAGCATCCCCTCCTTCTTGGAATTGCATTTTCTTCGTCCGAGGGACGCCTGTCCGAAGTAGTTGTTTTGGGAGTTTTCCGAGGGCAGGGAGTGGTTTACGGCCTTATTACCGGTGGTGTCGTCCACTTGACAGGAGATGTGGTACTCTGTTCGTTCGCAAGGTCATAGGTCCAAAATTCACGAAGAAATGGTAAAATGGAACCACTTTGTAAGAGAAGAATTTTGTATGTCTGCTTTGAGTTCATACATAGACACTTGGGGGGGGGGGTTCGGCACTTTAATGAGGCGATCCTCCCAGAAAAATTTTGTTCAAAATGGAAAGTTTTTGAATCGATTCCGATCGCCTGAAAATTTGAGGTGATCCCCCTCAAACTTCGGCATTTTGAGTGAATCGATCACCCCCGTTGTCCACGTATGTTTGAGTTGATTTGTTATTTCCTAAAAATAGTCTGATATAAATATATTGTGTGTGCGAGGGGATCTTCTCTCTTATTTTAGTGTCACTTTCTTCTAATATTAAAAAAGTTTATTATTACTTGTTCCTCATTCGCAGCTTCTAATGCATTAAAAATAACACCACCCAGGACTATATAAATAACTAATAAAGCTAATAGAATTAAGTGTCGTATACCAAATTTGTGATGGTAATATGCTAGCCAATAAAGAATTCGAGTAAATTCTAAAAATTTCAGAGTTAGCAAAGTTAAAAAATTTATATTAGTCGGCCATTAAGGTTGAGCTTTTCATATAGTGTGGCCCACGCATGTGTAAACAAAAGCGTTTTGACATTATCTCCGGAACACTAGCGAATTTTTCGATGTGATTTTTTTAAAAGTTAGGTAGGCTAATATAGCACCAAATGACTTTTATCCAAAAAATAAAAAATCCTATTAGCGTATTGGGGGAGGCACCTGCTCCCTTGCCTATGCCACTGCTCAGCTCAATATAATTAATCCAGACTCTTTCGGAGTACTTACTTTGCTTCGCACAAACTACATAAGTTTTGTAAAATTTATGCTTAGTTTGGTTCTCTAACATATATTAATAGTGAAAAATACTAAAAGAAATGTTATTTTTAAATTATACCTACTAGCTAAAAAACGAAATTAGATTAAAAAAACGCGCCTTCGAATTAATTTTCAACTAGTTTCGTTCAACGCAGCTTCATACCATCACAAAACACTACATGAAAGGCCTAACAGTATCCATTTAATAAGGTAGTGGATACGTGGGTTAAGGATCATGAATGGATGTGAGTTCTATGATCCAGAACAAGAGCGAGGGAAGTAGAGCGCTTGCAACATCGATGAAATTTGTCCAGTGGTTTAGCCAGAGCCTCGACGGGAGGGTCTGTAGCTGATTTTTGAACATGGATAATCATACATGCACAAGGTGGTGGGGACTTGNGTCCAGTGGTTTAGCCAGAGCCTCGACGGGAGGGTCTGTAGCTGATTTTTGAACATGGATAATCATACATGCACAAGGTGGTGGGGACTTGAAAACTCAAATACGAAGGGGTCAAAAAAAGGTCGTTTTTCGTCTCATATAAAATCTTCTTGGTTCTCCTCCAAACGGTAAGTTTTCATTTTTTCAGGACCGGGACGGTCGCCCCTTCCCCTTGGCAGCGCCACTGAATTTGTCGATAGAGAAAGGAACGAATTTGAAAACATTGCCCATGATCCTTGGAAAGCCATAACGATAGAACAATGTTAGTGGAAGTCACGAGGAAGTCTTGTTCATGGGGACCATTGTACTTAAAACTTATGCTATTGTGTACTGTTTGGTTAACGAATAATGGGGTTTTAACTATGTGGCTAATCGTACTTTATTGGTATTTTGTGGTAGCAGAAAACTAGAAATGAAAAAATTTCTCTGATGTGTGAAATTTGGTTGGTTCATTCGGTATGGTTCATTTCTGTTTACTTTGTGTGGTTGGGTGGGGTTGATATTTTGTGGGTGGGGATTGGTGTTTTAGCAAATTTTATTGTTTTTACTCTAATTTTTTCTAATCTTGTATTTACTACGTCATTCTATATCATATCTTAATCATTAANTGATATTTTGTGGGTGGGGATTGGTGTTTTAGCAAATTTTATTGTTTTTACTCTAATTTTTTCTAATCTTGTATTTACTACGTCATTCTATATCATATCTTAATCATTAAATTAACGATTATTAGGTTTTAGCAAACAGACAATTTAAAATTTTTTTGTTATTTTTTGAAAAACAAAACTGATTTATTTTCCAGTAAATTATGTCCGGAACCTAACTTACTTTTTTGAAATTTTTCAAAGTATAATAACTTTTTTGCCACAAGGAATTTTGACATGGGGTCTTGGACATTTTTGTAGGTCGCATCGAAAATGTCCAAGACCCCATGTCAAAATTCCTTAAGGCAAAAAAGTTATTATATTTTGAAAATTTTCAAAAAAGTAAGTTAAGTTCCGGACATAACTTACCGGTAAGTTACGTTCAGGACTTAACTTACCGATAAGGTACATTCCGCCGTTCTAGTGCCAAATTTCTTATGGTTTGTCCTGTTTTTGTAGGCTCATTTTTTATTGAACAAAATATGTTTTTATGATAATGATGTTTGAATATGCGGCCTTGTTTCATGTACATATGGATTATTTTCATATAATATTTATGTAAAGTCCGTATCAGCTGGAGTGAAAAAAAGTTACCACACCATAGCCAAGTGGATAAGGAAGCCGCCATCCTATCTGGCAAGTTAAGCAACATTGGGCCCGCAGGTTCGATTCGTGATGAATAAAATTTTTGATTGCCAAAAAATTTTTCCAAAAAATGGAGCAAAAATTTTTTGTCCCTAATAGGATGTTTCGGTCGATTTTAAAGGGGGTGTACTTTATAGCCGGATCTCGAAAAAAATTTATTTTCACAAAAATGACCCTAGTAGGAGTAAAATCATGCGAAAAAATCGATTGCGCGCATCTAAAAATTCTGAAAAAATTTTTCGGGGGTCAACAAATTGAAAAAAATGTGTCAAAATTAGGGGTTATAAGTTTTAACCCCAACAAAATCATTTTTAGGGGTAATTTTGTGCCTCCCAACAAGTGAACTAGCTCCAAAAGTTTTTTTGAAGATCAAAATTTTTGCTCTTATGGGATCGAACCTGCGGTTTACTTAATTTGCCAACAGGCGGTTTCCTTATCCACTTTGCTATGGTGGAGCAACTTTTTTCACTCCATCTGATACGGACTATAACTTTTATATCAAATCATTTTTACCAGTTTATAAGGATATTTAAAAATCGTAATCATATGAATTCGAATGTGATTAGTGTCATATATATTTTTTTAAAGATTACTAAATTAAAATGGCATTGAAAAGTGATTATCTAAATCCATATATCTGAAGTACAATCACCACCAGGGTAGCGCATTTCATGGGCCAAAAATGGGCCATTAGGCAACTTTCCAAAATCAACCAAACAGTTTTCGTTGACCTTCATACCGCCATTTTCAGTGTCAACATCTATTTGGAGCAACTGAGAACCATTTCTAAATTGAATAGAAATGTGAAACTAATTAATTGAACATGAAGAATCACCGGGGGGGAGGGGGTTTCTTTAAGTGTTACAGGACAGTTGTGTAGGTAGAAAATAAGAGAACTTATGGATTTTATCATGGATATACTCCGTTTCCCGTTATACTTTAAAAGAAGTTGGCGCAAATTTCATTGGTCGATGATTGCTAGGCTGTCAAATCTGGTAAGTTAAGCAAAGCCCATAGGTTCGACCCTGCGAACCATTTCTGCAGAGTCAAAAAGAATTGACTCCGAGTGACATCACCCACTGGGTGGTGATTAGGTCATTGGGTGATACCACCCAGTGGGTTATGGGTGATTTTGGGTCATGGCTGCCAATTACCCTAAATCACCCATCATCCGATGGATGATATCACCCAATGACCTAATCACCAAGAGGGCCTGGATGATTTGGGTGATGGATGGTAGTGGGTGAAGGCATCTTTTCGTCCCCTTGTCTGGCAATCATCAACCTCTAAAATTCAACAATATTTTTTTTTAAGTACAGTGGCAAACGGAGTATAACCATCGTGGGTTTTTTCGAATTTGAATCCGGAAGCTTGAGCCCTCACATGTTCACAGTGCAGAACTAAGAAAAATTTTCGAAAGACAAAAAATCCAACGTACCCCCTCTTTATGTTTTGCGACTTTTGATCGAAAAAATCAACGTGAAACCCTTTTTTCGGAGTTTCGTCTTTTCCAATTTTTTTTAAAGATCATACTTATATAAATCTGGATAAGTGTCCTTATCCCAAATGCTATATGCCGAGTTAGTAACATAAAGTCGTTTGCCATCAAGACTTAATTGAAGCATTTGAGGCCCACCTTCTATGCGTTTTCCTTTTACATACAGAGGTTTTGGTTGATCCTAAAATTTACTCGAAAGACTGGAAAACTAATTGAATTACAAAACAGGGACCACCTTGTATATACTAATTTACCTCTCCATTAGCCAATTTTACGCTAGATTCGGAATGTAGCAAACCACCAAGTTTTACCTAAAGCAGCTTTCGGAGCTACTACACAATAGGGGAGGGGTACTCACGTAAAAATTTTTTCTGGAAATGACCCCTCTAGAGATAAAAACATGCGGGAAGTCCGAATTTGACATTTTTGAAGCAAAAAACGTTTCCCTGATTCAGGGAAAGCGTATTATGTATTGAAGCAAAAAGTCGCAAAAATGCGATTTTTGTCTAAAAACGATCCCTTTTGGGGTAAAACGTATGTTATTTTCTCGAATTTTTGCATCGATATACAGCTTTTCTTGAAAACCAGGAATTTTATAAATTTATAAATGTCAAATTCGGATTCCCCACACATTTTCACCCCAAAAGGGGTTGTTTTTAAGCAAAAATCACATTTTTGCGACTTTTCGCTTCAATACACAATACGCCTTCCCTGAATCAAGGGAGCGTTTTTCGCTTCGAAAATGTCAAATTCAGATTTTCTGCATGTTTTTACCCCTATAGGGGTCATTTTCAGAAAAAATTTTCACGTGGATGGTCCCCCTATTATGTAGTAGCTCTCAGTTTTTTTTAAATTTGATTAAATTCTAATCACCTTTCCAACAAGCTTGACATCAAATGGATCCGAAATATCAAGCTGAAGAATTTCACCGAACAAGAAACACGATGCATATAGATATCTATCATCCATTGATATAANCTAATCACCTTTCCAACAAGCTTGACATCAAATGGATCCGAAATATCAAGCTGAAGAATTTCACCGAACAAGAAACACGATGCATATAGATATCTATCATCCATTGATATAATTATATATGTAATGTTTCCAGATATTTCTTCCATGACCCATCCGGAAACTTTCTTAACTTCGACTTTATAAGCAAGGCGATTGACCCATTTTCCAGTGGTCTAAAACCGGTTTTATAGGGCTAAGTTAAGCTAAAACAGGCGGTTTTTTGGCAAAAATTGGAGGAAATTAGAAATTCTAAAAACGAGTAATGCCATCAACACGATAAGGAATCACATGCCTGAGTGGTTAGTGTGCAAGGATTGCATTTATAGGTTGCGGGTTTGGACTCGAACCCGCGACCTACAAGTCCAATCCTTGCACACTAACCACTCGGCCATGTGATTCCTTAGCGTGCTGGTACAATATATAGCTTGTTTCACTCGTCTTGTTGAGCTGAGTCGAATAGCATGACTTGTTTTTAAAATTTTGAATTTCCTCCAATTTTTGCAAAAAAAACCGCCGCGAAAATAGATTACCTCGTCTTTATATAAGTGATAAATCGATGAGCCCAAACAAGTACCATAAAAACAATGTGCTTTGGATGGTTCATGTAGAAAACGAACTTCTAAAGGCATCCATCCTTCAAAGCCATCTAGTTCTATAGTTTGAACTAGTTTATGCTCTTTCCAGTCATAGATATGGATTTGCTTTCCATATTCACCTATAAAATGATTCTATAGGGAAAGCACACATAGGCTAAGGGGCGCTCAAATAATAAATTTTTTATGAGTTACCCCCTCCAGCTGTCGACCTTTTTTTTGACTGACACTCTTCGCGCGTCAAAAGATTAAACGCGAAAAAAGGTAACATATATTTGCTACCCCCACCGCAGTGCAGTACCGATTTTTGTGTCCGGACATTTGCGTTCTATAATTGCGCAATGACATTTGCGCATCGACATTTGCGCACCCGATATATGTTCTCTATAATTGGGCAACGATATTCACGCCTCGACATTTGCGCTTCGACATTTGCACATCCGACATATGCGCGATAATAATTGCGCACCCGACTTGTGCGCCCTTTTCCGTTTTTAAAATTTTCGACCTTGTATGAAAAATATTTTACAAGTCGGGGCGCAATTATTAGCGCGCAAATGTGAAAGTGCAGATGTCAGATGCGCATATGTGAGGGCGCAAAAGTCCCCCACCCATTAGACGAGGGTGGGCAGGGGTCACCCAGTGAGGGAAAGGAGTAAGCAAAATCATACCCGCATCTAAATCTTCTGTTTTAAAACCACTTTTAATTTTATTAGGAGTACCCCACTCTGAAGCCACCATTACATTAAGTCTAGGTTGATACCAAAAATCGTAATTGAACTTTTGAGGTGGTGAATCGGGAGCTGGCCAAGTTTCTTTTACATCAAAGGTCGAACCATCGATTAGGATAAAATTTCCTAAAATATGCGTTTTTTAGAGAGTATTATTATTTTTATATGGCTGACCTTTCTTCTCACCATTAGCATCACCCAAAGTACTAATCATAACATTGCCATCGGCTAAGCAATGTGGTGTATGAGGAAAACTAACATCGTGTTTGTGGAGTTCTTCTGGTTCAATGATCTAAAATGTGATGATTTCTTGGAAATTTTCACAAGTTTCACCTTTTTGATAGTTAAATTTGTTGGATCTTTTGTATCAACGATATAAACTCTACTGCTATTCAAACATGGCATGACAAGATATCTTCTTGAAGCTAATGGATTTCCATAACAACTCGAGCAAGCATTCCAACCAAGATGGTGGACTTCATCGAGTTTATAGGGCACAGTGACTCGGCCAATAACCTAAAAATATATGTTTTACCGTTCCTGAGAACTCGTAGTAAGAGACAGACGGACCAGTGGCAGACCCCCAACTATGGGGGCACTTTTGGTGAAATTTTTTGGAAAAAATAGCCATTTTGATGATTTTTTAGTGAAAAATGGTCATTTTTTCAAAATCGGAAAAAACATAAGGGGACCTTTAGGAAAAATTTAAATTTTTTTAAGAACAGAAGGCAATTGCCCCCCCCCGTAGCTACGTCACTGGGACGAACGCATGAACGGATGAACGCACGGACAGACGGACGGGCGCACGGACGCATGTACGGACGGATGAACCGGTGAACGAACGAAAGGGCGAGCGAACACTATAACCGGTTTTTTTATATTTATAATTTTTTACTTACTTGGCAATAAGTAGGGCTTGCTGGGTCAACATCTATTGTCACAAGTGCATCATGTTGATCTTCTGGGTTCACATTAACGCTTGTAACAAAGAGAATTTTTTCTCTTGGAGCTCTTAGAGCGTCTTTAGGAGAAGCATAACCAGGACCATTTTGAAGTCCGTTTTGATGAGCACAACACTGCATTTTAATATTTTTTCATTCACAAAAAACACTATCAGTATCAATTTCTTAATGTAACTACTAAAATCATTGGGCAAAACAGTGCAAAGAAACAAGATGTTTGTTTTGTTTTTGACGTTCAAATCATTCATAAATTTATGAAGCACTTGAAATAAATTTTTTTGTAACCCTATGAAACCACTGAAACAAATTTGTTGATTTTTAAAATATATATTTTTTGTTTTAGTTTAGATATGAAGCTTCAAAAGCAAAACAAACGCCGCGTTTCTTTGTGCTGCTTTAAAACTGCCCATTCTTATCTGTATATAGAGGGCGAATTAATAACATGACCCTCATTAATTCTGTATTTAAGAATAAGGATTTTCTTCATAACAGAAATTTTTTCACAAAATTTGATGCACAAAACTGTTCCTTAGATTAGAGACCGACACATGAAAAAATTTTTCCGAAATTTTTTGATAAAAGTGTGCAAAATGAGTATAGAAACAACTTTAGTTAAGATCGTTGGCAAATTTTTGAGTAAAAACTAAAAAAAAAGGGGAAAAAATGGTAAATTCGATGTCACAACCACAATTTAAAGGGGGTGCCGTATCTATCTCCGAAAAAAGTTTGTTCAAATTTTTTTAACAAGTAACCCTCTAGGGGTAATTTTATGCGGGAAATCGATTGCGCGCATTCCCGAATCTTGAAAATGCTTCCTTGACCCTGATTCAGGGAAGGAATCGGTGTATTGAAGAGAAAATCAAATGTTTTCGAATTTTTATGAGAAAACCGTCGATTCTTAGGTTTTTCTAGGCGGGGAATCGATTGCACGCACTCCCGAACTGTGAAAACGCTTTCTTGACCCTGACTCAGAGAAGGGATCGGTGTTTTGAAGCGGGTCACCTATCAAAATTTTGAAAACTGATACAAAAATTTTACTTGTACAATTTTGTCAAGGGTTTAGGCAATGTTAGAACAAGTTTTTTTGCCGAAATTTTTTTACAAAAATGTCTAGAATAATATGCAGAATATTTGTACATATGTACTTTTTTGTTCGAGTTATAGCTTTTTGAGATATTTCAATTTTACATCTATTTTTACTGTTTTAGTAGAAAAGTATCGATTTTGTAAGGGTCAAAAGTACCCCAAATTTGTCGATTTACATAAAAATTTTGTTACAGTCTTGTAGAGCAACACTAAAAATACTATTTTAGCAAAAAAATTTGAAAAATTGAGAGGGTCACCTACGCCCCATTTTTTGAGGTCGTTTTTTAAAATATGGCGGTCTCTACCTTAGATCACGACTAACACTGGAGCTTTTTTTCAACAAAAAAAACTCCATCTCATCTTCTTAAGGACACTTTTCTGCATTTATTTTAAAAAATTTGAATGTGTTTTGCGAAAATTGGGCGGCTAAGGCTGCTCGGTAAATATCTCGACCAGCTATTCGCGACGTTAAATGTCTCGAATTTACACAAATTTACAATAAGTCGAGACGTTAGATGTCTCGAATTCGAGAGAATGTCTCGACTTAGTCTCGACTTGAAATCATAACCAAATATCGCGGTTGAGACTAAGTCGAGACATTTTTCTCTATTCGAGACATTAAAAATAATCGCGAATAAACATTTTAAAATTTTTTGAAGCTACAGTCAAACCTCTAACTAAACTCTCCCAAAATCCCTAACTAAGCCCCCTCCCGATTTTTTAAAAGCAAGTGTGCGCATTGCTCAAAATTATTCAAGCGGCAGTTAATAATCAGAGTATCAATTCAATCGTGAATAAGTTCAACCGAGATAGGAAGACAATAAGAACCGTTTTAAACGACCGTGACATATATATTACAGGCAATTGAACAAAGAAAATCTGCACGTCTGAAGCAAATCTACCAGGTAAAATATTCTGAATTGGAACAGCTTTTTCTGGCGTTGATTAAGCGCACCTCTAATAAAAAGCCGATAACTGGAGATATGGTTAAGGCGAGCGTCTTATGTTTTTTTATACTTTTCTTTTTAGGAAAAAGTGACGAAAATGGCAAATGGCGGTCTATCGAATTTCAAGGTATCCAATGGTTGGTTTATGTCTTATGAAGAGCTGCTCGACGTGCCTTTACCACATACATGAACAAGGAGGGGGGACAAGCTACCTCTAGGATATATGGTGTCGACCAAAAAAAGGACCTTTTTAGCCTGAGGTAGTTTCTAGCCGGCTTCGCCACCCCGAGTCTATATGAACTCCGAGGTTATAACGGCTTCGCCACTCCGAGGCTATATGAATCTTTAACTTTTGGCTCGATGCTAGCTACATGAGGGGGGACAGCCCCCATTGGTAATGTATGCTTTACCATCTCAAGAAGAATACAGAGTGGTGATCCAACTCAAGAAAGTTGGAAGCGCCTGGAAGGCGATAACTAAGCCCCTCCCCTCCCGAGCGGTGGGCTTAGGGGTTTGGCTGTATTTTGGTGTGAATAAAAATAAAGAACCCCTTTGTATATATAAGTGTAAAAAAATCAATATACAAAATTTATTCTAAATTGTAAAAAATCCAAAATTGGTTCGCAAGGGGTGGTATCCGCAAGTATAGGTCCGCAAGTGTTAGTCCGCAGGTATAGGTCTGTAAGTGTTAGTCCACAAGTGTAGCGTCCGCAATTTATTGTAAATTTTTGTAAATTCGAAACATTTAACGTCGCGAATAGCTGGTCGAAATATTTACCGAGCAGCCTAAAGAACCACCAAAAGTCGCTTAAAGTAAATACTGTAAAATATTCCCCCTCTAGGGGATTGAAAAATTAACGCCCCGGGGAGTATTTTACAGTATTTATGGTATTCTTTTTTTGGCCTTTTCTTTATTTTCTAGTATGTGAATCCCTACAAGTCATATGTCAAAATAAGGATCTTAATCTGAAAAAAATTCTCAAACAAAAAATTTCTAGCATTTATCTGGCACAGGGTAATGAGCAAAAACCTTAAAATCAGGCGTAGAAACCCCCAAAAACAAAACAAACATACGTTAAATTTTAAAGGGGGTGCAAATTAGGGCCCTTTCTTTAAAAAAATTTTTTTTGAAAGGGGTTCCTTCTAGGGGTAAAAATAGGGTGAAAAATCGATAGCGCACATCCCCGTCGCGTGAAAATGCTTCATTCACCTTGTTTTCGCGAAAATAGCACTATTTCACGTTAAAAATAGTGCTATTTTCGCGAGAAATAATTTACTTTCCCGAAAACAAGGTGAAGAAAGCATTTTCACGCGACGGAGATGTGTGCCATCGATTTTTCACACTATTTTTACCCTTAGAAATCATTTTTCAAAAAAAATTTTTGGAGAAAGGGCCCTAATTTGCACCCCTTTTTAATATAATGATCAAAATTTTATACGCTGATACAACATTGCATCATTTTAAAAAACACTTATTAATAACAATAATTTCTTTGGCTGGCCAGTTATTATAGAATAGTCGAAGATAGTTGACTGGGCAGTTATCGATCTTAAAAAAATAATGTGAACTTTACACTTTGCACTGATAACTCCAATCACAAAGTAAATACGAACAAATAAACGAACTTTTTTGCAAGATTTTCCAGCTGAAAAATTTCAATTTTTGGTTAAAATCAACCAAAAATAAGTGGAAAATAGATAAGAAATTATTTTTCTCCGAAGGCGCAATTTTTTTGTTGAAACAATGACAGTCAGAAATTTTTTTAAAGTGCCATAACTGAAAATTTTTTATTGACTGTTTGTTGCTGCAATGAGTGCAGTGAAATTTTTTTGGATGATAATCCTAGCTACAGCAAACATCACCGCCGCAGACGTGAAATTTTGTGAAAAACGGGTGTTTTTAAGCTGAAAATGCTCAGAGAATGGCAATTTTTGTTTAAAAAAACGTACATTTTAGCACAGGGTGGTGCAAAAAAAAACCGTAATTTTGTCACTTTTGAGGGCCATTTTTTGGGGGTTAAAAACCCCGTTTTTTGCCATTTTAAGGGGCTTTTATGGGTCAAAAAATTTTTTTGACGCCGGAATCGTGTTTTTCAGCTATTTTTACCCCTAGAAATGATGTTTTTAGAAAAAAATTTTTTTCGAAAAAATGGCCCTCAAAAGTTTTAAAATTACGGTTTTTTTGCACCACCCTGTAGTTTTATGGCCCGGGCCAAAAAGAATGCGGCCCTCGCCAAGGGTGTAGCTGTAGGGGGCACCGCGGACCAGTGCCGCCAAGGACTTAGCTGTGATTTTCAAAATCTGCACTTTAAAGTTTTACAAAAACGTATTCGGATAGCCCATATACAAGTTTGAACTTAATTTTTCGTATTAAATATATTTCGACTGTTTCTCCCCCCCCCCCAACTATGACCTTGGGCCCAGATCCGGCTCATATTTTTGGGGCCGTAAAAATCGCGGCCCATGGGCCGGAGCTCGGCCCAGGCCGGGACCCAGCACTTAGCACGCCTAGGCGTGCTAATTGATTCAGAGCCAGGCGCGATTGGCTCTGACTCAATTCCCTTTTGCGATAAAAAGTTATAACTTCTATTTAAAAAGTTATAACCTCTATGTCTTGAAATAAAAGATTTTTATACTTCAATTTTCTACTAAAACGATTATTTTCGCTTCCAAAATTTGTGTCAAAGCGTTTTAGCACAACAACCGCCACAAAAATGTACACAATTCCTCTTTCTCTGCTCTCCTTGTCATACTTTTCATACAAGTTTTGTGTTTGTTTATCATAAGACATGTCGATCGATTTTTGACTTGTTCTATATTTAACTTCCTTATATTTTTTATTCGTTTTAGACCAAATGGATACCTCTAAGAAATCAAATAACCCTACGGAATTCATGTCAAAAATTAGGCGTATGAATGAGAGAAGGGATGAAATCAGGAGGGGTCTACAAGACGGCGCTTTTGTCAAAGGTGATTATGGGAATGACGGGTTTTATTCGGCAATTTACAAACCAGATGGGACTAAAATTGCTCATATGTGTAACCATTGTGATGCTTTGCTATCGGCTGTTGTTGGGGGGCATTTTACGTAAGTTATGAAATGCTCGATCTTATTCAACTTTTTGTTTAGTTCCCATAGACGATTATGCCAAAAAGGTGGTTTTGGACCGATAACTCCATCCCAATTGCTAAGAAAAATCCGCAAAAGTCGCAATTCTCTACCGGTTTTAAAACAAGAATCAGCTAGTCATATCGAAGAAGAATTTCCTTTCCAAAATATCTTAGATGCTGCAAAACTATCTGCGACGGAAGCTAGTGAATTGGGAGAAACTTCAGCGCAAGACATTGAGGCTGATCCAGAAACTATGGATTTACTGCCAAAGTATCATATTGGTACCAGAAACGCCCCGCTACAGGGCCTTAGGTCACTTCATCGACCAAGGACAGCTCATCGACCGAACTTCATCTACTGGGTACTTCATCGACTATGGACACTTCATCGACCAAAATTTTTTATCGACTATCATTGATATATTAAATCATCCATTGTCAACATAGTCGATAAAAATTTTAGTCAATGAACTGTCAAGTCGATGAAGTGATCTATGGGCCGCTGCGGGGCCAGAAGCGGGCTACAGGCAGCAGAGGGTCGCGAGGGCCTACGCCCCTCTCATGGAGTATCTGGTACCAGCACATTACCAAATTCAAAAACCGCGATTTTTCTAATAATAGTATTTTTTTAGCTCATCAACATCATCTGAACATCAAGTCCNTCTGGTACCAGCACATTACCAAATTCAAAAACCGCGATTTTTCTAATAATAGTATTTTTTTAGCTCATCAACATCATCTGAACATCAAGTCCAATCTACCACAGAACCCTTACAAATTGACGCACTTTCTTATGGACTCGATTTTCTGACAAACACTATAGCTAGCTCTTCTCGAACCTCAAGTGATGCCGATGCTTTTGGTAGCTTATTTTGAAAAATATGAAATCATATGCATAATTTTAGGCACATTTATGGCCAGTCAAATGGAATGGGTCGCTTCGAGAAGCCCTATAAAAGGTGTAATGCTCAAAAAAGAACTTATGGATACAGTTTTCAAATATCAATTGGACATGCTTAGCTCTTCACAGCAAAGTGCTAAAAAATGATTGTATTTTGGATTATTGTTACATATCATTTTAGTATTTTTGATAATAAATTTATTTCATGGCGTATAATACAGTTGAACATCGATAATACGCCACCCTTGAGGACCGGCCCCAAGATGGCGTCTTATCGAGGCATTTTTACACCGGAAAATGTTTTTTTCCTGAAAGCTGAAAACACTTTTCCGATTTTCGAATTTTTTTATCCAAAAAAGGGGTGTTTTAGATAATCTATCCCTCTTACCCTTTATCTTTGACCTTCAAAAGGTCGTATTAAAATTTCGACCAGTCGGCAAATCCGGGTTAATAAGTGGCATAGTCGGCGTCAATCCCCGTTGTTTCTACGGACGCGCGATTGCGAAATCTGCAAGTTTGAATTCGCTTTCGCCATTTTTAAGCTGAAAATGCTCAGAAAATACCGATTTTTGACGAAAAATGATGAATTTTGAAGAAAAAATGGTCAATTTTGGGGTCCCACCAAGCTTCTGGACCCACTGCGGATGATACATTTGCGGATACTACACTAACGGACCAACTTTAAATTTTTTTAAATAATCGCGAATGAACATTTAAAAATTTTTTTAAACTACAGTCAAACCTCTAACTAAACTCTCCCGATTTTTTTATAAAGCAAATGTGCGCATTGCTCAAAATTACTCAAGCGGTAGTTAATAATCAGAGTATCAATTCAATCGCAAATAAGTTCAACCGAGATAGGAAGACAATAAGAACCGTTTTAAACGACCGACCGTGATATTACAGGCAATTGAACAAGGAAAATCTGCACGTCTGAAGCAAATCCACCAGGTAAAATATTCTTGGAACAGCTTCTTCTGGCGTGGATTAAGCGCATCTCTAATAAAAGCCGGTAACTGGAGATATGATTAAGGTGAGTGTCTTATGTTTTGTCAAAAACGCTGAAAAGGTGTTTTCTCGTCCAGAATTGTCGAGAAAACACGTTTTTGAAATGTCAAGACTTTTGCTCCCCCCCTTGTATTATTGTGAATTTGCCGACGATTTTGTCTAAATTATCGAAAACCTCTAACTAACCCCCGCCCCAAACCCCTAACCAGCCCCTTCCTGAACGGTGGGCTTAGGGGTTTGGCTGTATTTTGGTGTGAATAAAAATAAAGAACCCCTTTGTATATACAAGTGTAAAAAAATCAATATACAAAATTTATTCTAAATTGTAAAAAATCCAAAATTGGTCCGCAAGGGGTGGTATCCGCAAGTATAGGTCCGCAAGTGTTAGTCCACAAGTGTAGTGTCCGCAATAGTGGGTCCGGAAGCGTGGTGGCGCCAATTTTGGTTTAAAAAAATGGAAATTTTTGGTGATTTTTATGAAAAATCATAATGGGGGACCATTAGGAACATTTTTTCGACGACGGGGGGAGGCAATTGTCCGGATTGCCCTTTCCCACCCTCACTACGTGCCTGGGTAGTACAGCAGAAAATAAATGATTTCATTTAAGATCACACGACGCTAATCGTCGAAAATGTGTTGCAGTCGTCGGGAANTTAGAACATTTTTTCGACGACGGGGGAGGCAATTGTCCGGATTGCCCTTTCCCACCCTCACTACGTGCCTGGGTAGTACAGCAGAAAATAAATGATTTCATTTAAGATCACACGACGCTAATCGTCGAAAATGTGTTGCAGTCGTCGGGAATATTTCCGACTTCAAAAATTTCCAACGCATTTCCGACGATTAACATTTAAATATCGTTGATTTCCGGCGTCAATTAGCGTTGATTTTCGACAAATAGCGTTATTTAGCGCGGACCTTCTAGAAATGAACTGAATTAGATTGAAAATTAAAACGAAAACTTTAAAATTGTCAAAAATCTTTATTCTTTCTTCGCGCACGAGGAAAACATAAGAATAAGAATTTCATTCAAAAATGGCATTTGTTTAACAATTTTTTACTTTAGCATTTTTTTAAAGAACAAAATTAGATTATGCAACTTCTTCAAACTACAAAAGCTGACGGTTCCGACTCTTCTCGAAGAAAATTTGCTGGATCAAAAATTTCTAAGGTACGTTGGAAACTTTTCATGCAAATTTTCAACTTTTAGGTACGTTGGACAAATGATACAGATGAGAATGTGGATACTTTTTTGACCGGTTCTTGGAATTGTCCAGAAAATACTATTGTTTTATGGCAAATTCGCAGGGAAATTCCTGTGGATGAAGATAATTTGTTGAATTCAGCGGTTTTTGTTAAAAAGGTTGCGTTACCTGTCCATGGGGATGTGAATGACTTGTGGTATGTGCGCAATCTCACCCCCAGTGGCGTAGCCGGGGTGGAGGGACTGTCTCGTNTTTTGTTAAAAAGGTTGCGTTACCTGTCCATGGGGATGTGAATGACTTGTGGTATGTGCGCAATCTCACCCCCAGTGGCGTAGCCGGGGTGGAGGGACTGTCTCGTTCTTGAAAAAAATTGAAATTTTTCTTAAGGGTTCTCCCTGATGTTTTTTCCGATTTTTACAATGCCATTTTTTGCCAAAAAATGTGATTTTTGAACCAAAAAAATCAAATTTTCTGCTAAATCGAATTACAATACCGCCCCCATACCTAAAAATTTTTTTTGAAAAATGTTTCAAAAAATGCCCATTTCTTATGACTCAACTACAATACCGTCACCGTTCCAAGGGGGTCTGGCTACGCCACTGCCCACCCCTAAAATTTGTTGGTTGATTTGCTCTCCTCCCCACAAAAAAATTTTGGGTGAGGGAGCAAGTAACTATAAACGCATTTTTAGTGTTATTCCTAATAAAAAGGCAGCAGCTGCACTTGGAAATGGAGAAGTTGTTCTTTTGGATATTTCATCAAAATCTCATTTAACTGAACTAAATTCCTATAAGGCTACAGAAAAAGGACATGCGGCAACTACTGTTTGTGTTTTGGACGATATTATGTTTGTTGGCACAGAAGCGGGTGCTATTATGCGAGTTTCCTTGACCAATTTTTTCAAGCCTGGTTTTTTGGCCAAAGTAATTTTTTCCTTTTTTTCGATTTATACTTGATTTTTAAGGAGCTAACCACCGTTCGATGTATGAAATCTTGTGGGCCTGCTCAATTTGTCACCGGGCACGACACCAGCCAGCTTCATCTATGGGACCTTAGAACTATCGATCCTGCATTGATTCTAAATGGAACTGGAACTGCCTACCCTACCTCTATCAGAGCTGCCTCTTCGTTTAATGATGCTATCACTGCCTTGGCTTCTCATCCTGCTGAGCCGAATTTGTTGGCATATGGGACTCAATCCGGATCTGTTGGCTTTTTCGATATCCGTAGACCGGAATCTCAAATGCCTAATATGTTGACTGTTGCAACGGATCCAATTAATGAGGTTGTTAGGGGTTCAGACAGTGATAATATGTTTTATGCGAATTCAGGACGACTATTTCTTGCCTAAAATTTTCGAAAAGGGCGACCAAGGCAAATTTCGGATAGGGTCCTCATAAAAATGTTCTGGCGTCGTCACTGATTTCAGAGTATGGGCCAAAAGTATTTTTGAGTTAAAAATTGTGAGCTAAAAAATGAATCAAAATCGATTTTGGGCTCAAATTTATTTCAAAAACTGATTTTTTAGCTGAAATTCCACCCGATTTATGCTAACAACTGCTTTTCTGCCACTCAAAATGCATTGATACATTGGGATGCTAGTGCTCTTGGAAAATATACCACGTAATTTTTTGTCCTTTTTTTACTTTATACCCACCATTTTCAGCCGTGTACTCACCAACTCCATGATGGAGACAGACAACCTCGAAGGTTTCCGAGAAAACCCCTGGCTTATGGCAAACGTGTATAGCTCCATTCAGTTGACAGAGATGCTAGAAGACGATCTCAAGTTCATCTCGACTTTTGACGTCTCACCGCGTGCGATTATTGTGGGAAGTGACTCTTCGACTTTGGCTTTGATTGAAAATACGAAATTCATGTGAAATAATATTCAAATTTGTGTTATTTGTTAAGTTTTATTGTTGGACTTAATTTATTATTTTGATCTCGAATTTTTAAACGTGTAAAAATAAAAATGCCTTTTTTGTTAATCGTTTTTATATTGGTTTATGACCGTATATTATATTTACTGATTTAGTGGATAGAAACCTGTAATTTAGGAGCTAGCTTATAATTAGGGACCGTCATGCATTTTCGTAACTCGAAAGTTTCATAAGAAAACCACCCCAAAAACGTTTTAGAATCGAAATCTGTGCTATTAAAAACCATGCCTGTCCAATGGGAGGGTATCACCTTCCCTAATGTCGTCGTAACGGGTCAAAAATTAGGTACCAACTTCGTATTTGGGACTCGAAAATCAGTTTTTCCATTGATTTCATTAAAAAATTTTCGCAAAATTAACGAAGTTACTCAGCAAAAATTACGAAGTTGTTAAATTTCCTTCAATTTTTAAAAATTTTATAACCGGTAAGGTAGTTGAGTTTTGATTTTTATCAAAAATTTATTCCAATAGAGGATGCGAAGGTACTGTAATTCAATTTTTATTCAATAACTTGGATTTTTTTGGTCAAGTGGCTAAAAACTGTTATTTTTGGGTATAAATGGCTAGAAACGGATTTTTTTAACCAAAAACGTTCATTTTNTTTTTTGGTCAAGTGGCTAAAAACTGTTATTTTTGGGTATAAATGGCTAGAAACGGATTTTTTTAACCAAAAACGTTCATTTTTGGGCAAAAATAACCGACGAAGTGAATAAATGGACACTTTTGATGAAAAAATTTTGCGTAAGGGGGCCCTTAGGAAAAATTTCAAATTTTTCCAAGAACGGGGAAGGCGATCGCCTTCCCCCCTAGCTACGACACTGCCGAGAGTATATTGTTCTAGATCCTACATTGTGTAATGCTTGATCTATCTTTATTTTTTTATGACTGACTTTTCTATGTCGAACCTAATAACCAGTGACGTGTCTGGGGGGGGGGCATGCCCTCAAACTAAAATGAAAAATTTTTCCTAGTGGTTCCCCAAATTTGGTCAAAAATTGAAAAAAACATAAGGGGGTCTCTTATATAAAACTGGGTGGGGTTGCCCCCTCCCAAAATGAAATCCTAGACACGCCACTGCTACACGTGTGTTTCAAAATTGGGAAAGGGGGGAAAAGTCTGAGATCGGTTCCTTTCCAAAATATCTCTATTTTGTTTATAAGTTTTTAAATATGAACTAAAAAGAAAAAAACGATACTCAACTTTAAAAAGGGATGTTAGATCTATCATATAAGCGTCTCAAATCGTAAAATGTTATGTTCGTGATCGAGCACAGCTCCGATCTCAGACTTTTTCCCCCCTGAAACACACGTGTGCTAGTAAAATGTTGTTTTTTTTTGCTTTATCTTTGTATTTTAATAATAATAAAGTATTAAAATTGCAGGCGGGAACGTTTATAAACACAAGATTCAAGATTTTTTGTAATANGTTTTTTTTTTTGCTTTATCTTTGTATTTTAATAATAATAAAGTATTAAAATTGCAGGCGGGAACGTTTATAAACACAAGATTCAAGATTTTTTGTAATAAAAAACATTAGATAAATAAATTGGTACGTCAACACTTGTGTGTCGAAAGATAAACGAGCTCGCCCGACAATTTTAACTTGCCTCCATTTATCAATGCATACAAAAAGGTGCCACTTTGGTTTGTTTATATAGGCATTAGCATGGAATTCAAACGTTTTTTGTTCTTCACAATTCTTTTGAGGTGTTCTTTCCGCTTCTGACGAATTCTCTAATGAGATGTTCTTTTCGCTTCTGTCGAATTCTCTAAGCCGCGTTCAATGTACGTTACGATTTTCTATTCTTGCATTTTATCATTGTAGTTAGTTGCTATGATAAATGATATTTTATCGGCGGTCTTTTGTTTCTTTTTTACTTTTTGAGCGCCTGTACTTTTCTCTCTGTGACGTGTTAAAAAATACAAAAATTTAGCGGTTTATAGAATAAAAGATTTTATTTTTTTGTTTCGGAAGTAAATTTCCAGATTTAGTAGGGATTATAAAGATTTATTTGACTTCGTTTTATTGACATTAGAAATCTTAGCCAGCATATAGATATTTGACCCTTTCTATTTTTACATGGTCCTTTTTGTAGATTCTTTTTTCAACAAAATTTGACATTTTTGGCACTAGGACGGTACACACCTCACAGATTCAAATTTGACGAACTTCACATAGATTTATACGGTGTAAATTAGTAAAAAAAAAGTAAAATTCGCATAAATCCGTATAAAAAACCCATATCAAAAATTCGTCAAATCGATGAGATGTTTACCATCCTAGTGCTACACTTTTTATTATCTCTATCATTTATAAGCTATTCCCCTAATTTTCAGGCTAATTTTTTCCATAAATTGGCCCGTAAATGAGGGAAAATTATTTAAATTTTACTATTATGTTTTTCATTTGTTTATCTTTATGACAACCTTGTGTTTGTGCATGAGATTATGATAAGCTTTGATGCTGTTGCTGCTAGTTGAGTTTAACAGTTGTTCTCACATATGCGATTTTACCCCCTTTATGCATAGTTTCTTAACCGGTTGGGTATGTATCTTCTTCTTTTGCCAGTCTTTCTCTTTATATACGAACATTGTATGTATATTTCCTTGATCCACATCTCCTAGCAAACAAAAATTGATCTTCCTTGTCCTTGAATTAGAGAAATGTCTTTTCGATTCGAGTTAAAAATAACGTTCAGATTGACTACTTGTTGTTTGTGGTCGTGTTTAACGCGTCGATTAACGTGGTTTTGTCTTATTTAATCAATATATTTATCGGCTGGATGGGAAAGGTTGGGATTGTTTTTATTGAGCTAAAATCGTGTTGGTTTAATTTTCTCTTCAAAAAATTTTTTCATTAAAATTTATTTAGAATGTTGAATTATCTAAACGAACTACGACACAAAATCTTCCCTCCAATTAACAGCAAAAGTTTTATGCGCCATTATGTTCCCTTAACCGGTGCTGTCAGCCATTCTTTATTTTCTGTACATATACTTTCACCTTCTTTAGTCACTCAGTAAGTAATTTTAGCGATTGGCAAACAGTTTTATTTCACCTTTTAGAATTTTCCCCTTGTATGACTTAGCAGTTAGCAATGCAATATTGTTTCAATCACATTTGGGTATTGGTTTTTATGTTTATTATCGACAGCATTTACTCCGCCTAAAACCATGGGATCGAGTTGAGTATAGTGTTTTTACATCTGTTATGTTCAACTTTGGTACTTTATTATTTGCTGTGTTGCTAAAAGGGTTATTGCCGAGAAAGTAAGATGAAAGTTTCATGTTGAGGCTTATATCCACATTTTAGGATAGGCGCATGGCCACGATCTTTGCTGGGATTGGCAATGAGTTTTTTGTTTATATCAAGAGGAATGAAATTTATACAGATTGTGGATCGAAGAGCATCTACACCGGTCCGAGAAAATGGGGCTTTGTTAAATTCCACAAATCATTTAACACCATCTTCATAAGTATCATTTTTCTTTACACCCAGGAAAATTGCAATTCATATCCTGTGCATGTGCATCGAGGCCGTCTCTATCTGCCGATACATAGACATGGGATCAGAATTGCGAACTTTTCGAGTGTTTTTAAAACGTAGAGAGAATAGCACTTTTTTGGGACTATGTGTCACAAAATGAGATCTCAACGTAGATCCACAAGGAAAAATTATGCTGATCACGAATATACTGGGTTTTAGGGTTGAATTAGTGTCAAAAATGGCTTCGAAGTGTCCAAAAATCGAGATTTTTGGANACGTAGATCCACAAGGAAAAATTATGCTGATCACGAATATACTGGGTTTTAGGGTTGAATTAGTGTCAAAAATGGCTTCGAAGTGTCCAAAAATCGAGATTTTTGGACATTGTGGAGCCATTTTTGACCCCTTTCGGGCCGATTCAACACAAAAACCCAGTATATTCGTGATCAGCATAATTTTTCCTGTGTATCTACGTTGAGATCTCATTTTGTGCCATGGAATTCCGAATTTCTCAGAACTCGCGTTTTAATCCTTTTTATTCAATAGTTAATTGGGTTTAGACTTATAGTATCTGTTTATTTTTGTATTTTTTTAAGCTCACTTTATAATCTCCATTAAAAATGGTATGTTTTCGATGCCATCATCTCTTACTCTCTTTTCATTTATAGTATTTTGCGCATTCATCGCATTTTCTTGTAGATATACTCTTTTTACGACTCAGTCTAAACATGACTTCATCAGAAGTATTCAGTTTTCTTCATAGCTCGCCATTCTGTTCTTGCTCTTTCATCTGGAGTTAGATGAACTATCAGCTTAATTTTTACATGGTCATGCATACATGTACAATAGGGGGGGGGGCTATTCCACCATCATTGTCGTGGGCAGGGGGTAAGGGACTACCCCTTGGACTGAAAAAATTAGAAGAAAAAGTCATAAGGGTCCCCCATTATCATTTTACTCAAAATGTTTAAAAATTTTATTAAAAAATCCTAATGGTCCCCCATTACGATTTTTCACCAAAATTTCCCATTTTTTCTACAAAAATCTGCTAGATTTCACCAAAAATTTTCATTTTCTGAGCATTTTCAACTTAAAAACAAGCATTNTTTACTCAAAATGTTTAAAAATTTTATTAAAAAATCCTAATGGTCCCCCATTACGATTTTTCACCAAAATTTCCCATTTTTCTACAAAAATCTGCTATTTTTCACCAAAAATTTTCATTTTCTGAGCATTTTCAACTTAAAAACAAGCATTTCTCAACAAAAAATTTACCTTCGGCGCTGATTAATGGGGGGTGGGGCACTTTTGTTTTTCGAAAACGTTTGGAAAAAATATAAGGGTCTTCCTTATATTTTTGGGGTTGCGAAAATTACCTCCTCCTGGGAGAAATCCTGGCTACGGCACTGTCCACCACTCATTCATCGGGAGTTCTTAAAATTTTAGAAAAAAATCACAAGGGGGACCAAGGTATTTTTGACAAAGACTTGAAAAAAATTACATTTATCCATCCAAGTTGACGAAAAACATCACAAAAATCATCCATCCATCCCCCAAGGAGTCGGTCCTCCCCTACTGTACATGTATGCAGTTATGGATATATATACGGGTCTAAGTTTTAAGTCCCTCACTTACCCACCTAATAGGATGGGAAGATGGAGGGGAGGATGCTAAAACCATTAAAATTGACCAAAAACAAAGGCTTCATTTCTTTTTATAAAGGTTTATCTTATCCATGATTTGTTTACTCTGTAATTTTTCTTCAACATTGTTTTTAATTTTCTTTGTTTGCCTGGGGTATTACCGGTTTGTATTAAATTTGTATACCATTTATGATAACTTCGCTAGATTTTCTAATAATAAATTTTTCTTAACCACTAGTACATTTGGCTTTGTATATAGGGTAGTGATGTAGGCGCACTTAGAAAAATGGCAGAAGAACTTAGCCCATCTATTGAAGAAGAATCTTCCCTCAGCGATTTTTTACCAATCGAGGCTTGGGATTTTTTCTATGCGAGAAATCGATTGCGCACATTATGGACACGTAAAAAACGCTTCCCTGACCCTGAATTTGACTTCTTTTTGCAAAATTTGAAAAATCGATCAAAAATAGGCTAATTCATGGTCAGGGAAACGTTTTTTCAGGCAGGCGCTCAATCGATTTCTTGTATAGAAAAGCCCCCTATAAGGCTATTTTGATAAAAATTAAAAAACTTGAAAAAATCGCAAGAATCTCATTTTTTATCCACTCAGTAAAATAGCGAGAAAAATATGGTCGTATCCATGAAGTACTGTACTTACATATTGTACAGATTCCAAATCCATGACAGGTTCAAATCCCGGCTTGTCTCA
This sequence comes from Acrobeloides nanus, assembly GCA_900406225.1. Lineage (NCBI taxonomy): Eukaryota > Metazoa > Nematoda > Chromadorea > Rhabditida > Cephalobidae > Acrobeloides > Acrobeloides nanus. The sequence continues at coordinate 26,756 of OZJO01000436.1, read as the reverse complement.
GAATTGTTTATCTGTATCATTTTTCACGGTGGCACAAGTGGATTGAGAAATGTTGCCGGTTTGTAGGTTCAACTTCAAAAATCTCTAACTTCTCACTGGTAAATCGAAATCCGGAAATTCCTTTTGCATTTTATTCCCCAAACAAAATACTAATTTTGTAGTAAGCGATTTTTTCTGAAACCTTTCTTTTGACCGAAAACTTTAACTTCCAAGTTTACGTTGTTGAAAAACTCGAATCTACGATATCCAACTTCAAAAATCTCCAGCTCTTCGGAGACTAATCAGACTTCGATAATTCTTTTTACATTTTGCAATTGAGGTAAAATGCAAACTTTTTATTGAGCGGTTTTTTCTGAAACTTCTTTCCCGCCGAGATATAAGATTTTAAAGTTTTAGGTGAACCTACAAACCGGCAACATTTCTCGATCCCTTTAACTTGAAATCGCGCCACCGTGTTTTTGAATTGGTTTTATTTTTTAAAATAAAATTTCTTATTTGAAAAATGTAAAAAAATAATTCAAACAAAATTATGCAGATTTTGTACTCAAGTTAGATTGTCTTGGCAATAGGGTTTCTCTAGCTCTGTATGAGTTTAGTCGTATAGTGTGCTTTGGTAATGGGCATTGGCAAACGCTACTGCTTTTCTTTCGAGGGTTGATGCACTAAAATTAGTGGATATACTTGATTTTATCTGCTAATAGTTAAAGTAGTTCTTCGAAAAAATTCGTTCGAATGACCCATTTTTCATTTCAAAAGTTCATTTCGAAAAAAATGTTCCGAAATGCCCTACATCTGATTTTAGGTTTACCCCTCCCTCAAAAATTAAGCTTATTTGTGGGAAGGAGGTAAAGGGGCCCCGAGGAGGAGAGGAAGGGATATTAGTTACTCTACTTACCAAGTATTTATAAAATATTTTCACTGTTCTTCGTCTAAAATGTGCTGAGCTTGAACAGAATAGAACAAAATTAAGAACTTTTCCGCTAAAATTTTTGAAGCTACTATACAATACCCAAGTGAAAATTTTTCTTGAAATAACCCCTCTAGGCGTAAAAACATGCGGGGAATCCGAATTTTACATTTATAAAATTCCTCGAATTCAAGAAAAGTGTATATAAAAAGTGAAAGATCACATTTTTGCGATTTTCTCTTCAATACACAATACACCTACCCTGAATCAGGGAAGCATTTTTTCGCTTCGAAAATGTCAAATTCGGATACCCTACATTTTTTTACCCATAGAGGGGTCATTTCCAGAAAAAATTTTCACGTGGGTGGCCCCCCTATTGTGTAGTAGCTCCAAATTTTTAATGCTTTTTTTTACTAGCTAACTAAAAACCTTACCTCACAAGCAGTGTATTCAAAACTATTACAATATTATTAAACAACATAGTTGGTTTAGTTTTTTGATAGGCATAAATTTGTTCCCATATAAAAGGTATGAGTGTCGGCAGCTAAAGAGCTCTTTTTTAAATGAAAAGTTGTTGAAAATTTGTTTACATGAGTAATAGTAAAACATGTAACTATGGCTAAAACTGTAGCTGTAACTTTGCGTTCTTGTCGTTGGAAGGTGTATACTTCACTTGAACGTCTAAAAATGAAACATGCCGAAGACTCAAAACATTGCCGAAGGCTATGAAAGATTTGAAAAAATAACCCCTTATGTTTTGGCTGGCCAATAGAGTTGTGTATTTGACGTCAATTGACATATTTGACTTCAAATATGTCAATTGACCAGCACAACTCTACTGGTCGAATAAACGGAAAAATATGAGTTCATCAGAGGGGCTGTGTCCAAAAAGCTGGGATTTTCAAAATATGAAATTTTAAAGTTTTAAAAATGAGATATACGATTCGAATAGTCCATACATTCGATAAAATGTCACCCTGGGGACCGGGCTTAAGGTGACGTCTTATCGGGGAGACGTATGAGGGTCGACGTTTTCAAAGTCGATTTTCTTCACCTTAACAAAATGTTAGAAATTTAATTTTTGTATGAAAATACAGAGCTTTAGTCCCTCTAATACATGCAAAAAACCGTATATAAAAATTATTTAACAGTGGCGAGATATTTGACTTTGAAGTTGATAGTCAAAAAATGAG
>OZJO01000436.1:0-21396 GCA_900406225.1 Acrobeloides nanus | reverse complement strand
GGGGGGGGGGGGGTAAGTTTTTTAGGGACAATTTTATCCTAAGAGTCGATTGCGTGCGTTTTTCGAAGCATGAAAAATCAAATTTTTGCATTAGAAATTTTTTTTGAATTTTATCAAAAAATTAGTTTTTCTGGGGGATGTAAAGCAAAAAGTTACGTTCGATAGTATTCAAAGGAGTCGCCAAAAGAGTTACGGTTGGGAAAAGGGGGAGAGAGGAAAGGGTGTGCAATCAAAATCCCAAAAAATTAAAATCCTAAAAATCAAAATTCCGAAAACTTAAAATATTTGATTTTGGGATTTTGACATGGATTCAGATTATGAATCCGGATTCTGGACTCAGAATTCGGATTCTGAATCCGAATTCAGAATCCGGGTCAGAATTCAGATTCAGGATCCGAATTCAGAATCCAAATTCAGAATTCGAATTTCTGAATCCGGATTCAGAATCCGAATTCAGAATTCGAATCCAGAATTCGGGTCAGAATGCAGATTCAGAATCCGGGTCAGAATGCAGATTCAGAATCCAGAATCCGGGTCAGAATTCAGATTCAGGATCCGAATTCAGAATCCAAATTTCTGAATCCGGATTCAGAATCCAGAATCCGGGTCAGAATCCAGATTCAGAATCCGAATTCAGAATCCAAAATCCAGAATTCGGATTCAGAATCCGATTTAAAAATTTCAGTTTCCTAAACTTTTGAATTGATCAACTCTCGGGATTTTAAGTTTTCGGGATTTTGATTTTTGGGATTTTGATATGGCTTCGAGGAGGGTCTAAAAATCGTGGTTTTTGGGGACGTAATTTATAGATAACCCCTTAACAAACGGAAGTAACAACCAAAAATTTCTCGAGAAGTCCAAAAAGTCGAAATTTTTTAGTCGAGTAGATCCTTAAAAAGAGACCCCTTAAAAAATTACTAGCTAAAACCCATTCAAATCCTAAATTCAAAAACTTTCTTAAAAGTTGATAAGTAGTGATCCAGTCCGATCTGTCAAGTTAAACAACGTTGGGTCCGCGGGTTCGATTCCTGGACCTAATTTTAGGGATTCAACAAAAAATTTATTAAAGCAAACCCCCTTAAAATTACATAAAAAAGCTGTCTTATCATTATTTTTCGCTGTGAGTTGTCCCATGCCCCATATACTCTTACCTGATTTTTCATCCCAGCACTCAACAAAACGACCAAATTCACCGAATTCCCCAACACTCCCAAAACAAATTGTATCGGAAACACGTATCTTGAGATTATAGTATCCAAATTATTAACAGTTAGAGGCTTAAGTGGGGATAAATTCAAACAAGGATTGGGAGTAGTGTCAAGAAGTGACATATTAAACCTGGCTAGTAATTCAGAGGTCGGGTTGTTCATAATTGCTTCCGTTGGCTCAAATGTCGGAAGAGAGCTTGTTGAGCCAAAAAGTTGTAAGAAAAAGTCGCGAATTTTTTCGTAGAAAATTATCTCATATTGAGAATTGATCATGAGGTATAAGCTAAAAAGTATAACTTAAGCAAAATTGCATTAACACGCATGAAAATAATGAATGTTAGACGCATGAAAATAATGAATCAATAACTTATTAAATTATATTTTAAAGGGACAAGAGTACATTTATGTCGTAGAGGAAGGAATATCACTCCACCTGAAGTGACAAATGTAGGGGATCCCCTGCAAATTCGCTATACCACTGTTCAATCAGGCAAGATAAAGGGGCAAATGCCTCTTCAAGATAAGCCCTAAAAATCAAAGGTATAGTCTGTTTCGAGAATGACAAAAAAAGTTGGAGATCCATGGTACAGTTGATAAGGAATCGGACCATCCGATCTGTCAAGTTAAGGATCGTTTGGCCCGCAGGTTCGATTTCCGATTGGTAAAAAGATAAGGCTTTGAATTATAGTCTGTTTCACGAGAACGGTGAACAAAAGTTGACGTTTCATGCAGAAGCTGAACGTCGGTCTGGAAAGTTATGGAATGTTGGGCCCGCAGGTTCGATTCCTGATCGGTAAAAGCAAAAAATTTTTTGCTCCCTGAAAATCAAAAAATTTCTTTTTGAAAATCAAAAATTTTACACACCGGGGATCGAACCTTTCCAGATCGACGTTCGACCTCTGCACACTGTTCTCGTAAAACAGACTATAACTACAACCCTTGTCCCAAGCTTAAATACAAATAACCCGATAAAACAAATAACATAAAAAACATGTAATCTAAAACCTTTACTGCATTAACTAAAATCTTAAATCGATGTCAAAATCCAAATTGTCTAAACCACCTCATTCTTACTCAAACAAAGAAGCACAAACGCTAGCTTTTACCCAACCATGGATAATAAGTAAGCAGCCATTGTGCTAAGATTTTCTTAATCTCTTATCCTACAGGGATTTAATCCCGAGCACATGTGGTCAAGAAATCAAATCATCTTCATTCTGATGTTAGACTGCGCAAATATAGACACCAACTCAAATAATTTTTATACTCTATACTAAAATAAAATTGGCTTTTGGAATCAATGACTGAAGATTGCAATACATGTAATTATAACATTTACTTATTTTCTCACGTCTCAAAAGAAGTTTCATTCATAACAATTCGAGGAAAAGATTGAGCCAATTTGCAAAATGAACTCAAGATATACATGATGTGTCCACTCATCTTCAGCAAATATAAGCTATCTCAATTTCCTAGAATGCTGATCATAAAGAGGCTGATACTTTGCATATTTTTGAATAACATCATGCAAAAAGAAAACAATAAAAAAATCCATTCAAATTTCTGCTATTAAAAGAATCGTGACATGAAAATAGATTTTTTTAAAGTAGCCTATCCTGTAGAGCATAAAATTCTGGACAACTTTGGTCAATAAAGTGATGTGTTTTGAGCTAAACTAAAATTGTAAATTTTTCTTTAAAAAAAATAAAATTTAGACATTTTTTATATATAAAAATCATCACTTATCCTATTGGCAGTATAACTTTTCGTACAATTGTGTTCGCATGGACTTTTCGTATAGTTATTTTTTGTACAAACACTTTTCGCACTGTACTTTTCGTACGTTACTTTTCGTACACTCACCTTTCGTACATCACGTTTCATACAGAACTATTCGTACAGCACACATTTCGTACGATACTTTTCGTACAACTATTTTTTGTACGAACTTTTCGTTGTACCAACGAAACTCGTTTTACTCGTTGTACTAACGAAAAATAATTGTACGAAAAGTAATGTACGAAAATTTCGTACGAAAAATAATTGTACAGAACAATTGTACGAAAAGTTTGTACGAACCACAATTGTACGAAAAGTTATACTGCCCTCCTCTTTGATCCCAAAAAAGATGCTCGGTGACTCCCCAAAATTGGCAAAAATACATTTGTCCCAAATGTAAAGCTATGCCACTTGTGATTAGTCGGGATATATCCAGGTACATAGTAAAAATGAACTTTTTGGAAAAAATTTTAGACCTGATAGGTTCCGTTGGAGCTGTAATAATAAAAAATATAAGCAAAATCCTCATGACAAAAAGGGCCCTTGCAATAGTACATAAGAACTTTGAACAAAAACTATTCGCCTATGCTAATCTAGATATTTTTGAAAGTTTATCATTTATTCATTTGTGAGTTGAAGGCGCTTCATTGAGGCTTATTTGCAAAGAACTAAATATTTCAAAAACAACTGCAGTTAAGAGGGCTAAATGCTTTGGGAAATACTTCTCATTGCTTATTCTAAATCCAAATAAATCTTACAAGGGACACTCACGAGGTGTAAGTCCCAGTTTTTTTTATAATTTTCACGTAGAAAGATAGTAGAGGCCAATACATAAAAAAATTAGGTGCCAATGGGCCTTCTATGACCATATAATAAAAATTGAAAAAATAATTAAAAAACTGCAAAAAAATTTTGACCACGGCGGCCTCGAACTCAATTGCCCGCAGTACTAAAGTCTGTGACCATCAAAATTGACGAGTCAAATTTTAGTAAATATCGCTTTCTAAAGTGGGTATTTGGTGCCTTTGAGCAAATTCAAGGTGTATCCCCTCCCCACATCAGGGTAAGGGGGGGGGGGTATTGTTATTACCTATAGGTACATAATTTTGAATCAACTGACACGACCAATTTTTTTTTAGATATTGATTGAGAAGCTTTTAGATATTGATTGATATGCGTGAATAATCAATTTCCGACTACTTTTTATCATTCCGAACTTTTAGCCAAACTTTTGTGCGCCGTAGATGGCATCCCTGCGTGGTAGGGTGAATTTTAGGGGTGCCACATAAAAATGGTGTCGATCATCTTTTCTCATACAACTTTAGTTTCGACCCCTACAGCTCTAGTTTTGGGCTTATACGGTTTAAATCCAACCCTATCGAGATATTCTGGACACATAGACAGACATATAGATAAACATTACACGTTTATTATAGTAGAATATTGTTTGCGTGTGGACAAATGTTTATCTCTTGTTTTTGTGTGCAATGTTGTTTACAAATTTTGTCAATCGATAACGTTTGCCAAAAAGAAAAGGTCACACTTTAATAATAATTGTTTATTCACATTCTCTCTTAATTCGTTATTTCTAAACCCATTTTAATTAAAAAAATGTATAAAGAGGTCGGAAGTGGTATAGCTGAAGCGTCGCACTGAACGTGAATTTTTTAAAGGGGGTGCCGTTTAGAGCCCTATCTCCGAAAAAGATTTTCTCAAATTTTTTGCAGGAAAGAATTCTATAGAGGTAATTTTGCGCGAGAAATCGATTGAGCGCAAAGCGAGAAAACGCTTCTAAAACCCTCATCCGGAAAACTTGATCATTTACCACTAAGAAAATTCTACAATTCATTATCACATGTCAAAAAACTTTTATTTCTAAATAATTTTATATACAATTTATTTCAAACCTTTATGAAGCGTTTTCTCGCTTTGGAAATGCGCTCAATTGATTTCTCGCACAAAATTACCCCTATAGGGGTCTTTCTTGCAAAACTTTTGAGAAATTTTTTTTCGGAGATAGGGCTCTAAACGCCACCCCCTTTAAAAATTCGTTTTTTCGAACTCGTGGACCCAACGTTAGAAATGACCCCTTTAGGGGTAATTGTAAGTGTGGAATCTAAATTTCGCATTTCTAAAGCATGAAAACGCTTCTTTAAATCAAGAAAAAGTTGTTTTTGAAAGAATATGAACGTTTTATATTATATTTATGTATTCTGAACAAGGTGTTTGAAAAATAGCTTTTTCTTGATCCCAAGAAGTGTTTTCATGCTTTAGGAATGCGAAAATCAGATGCCCCACATAAGATTACCCCTAAGAGGATCATTTCTCGCGAAAAAAATTTAAAAAATTTACGTTCAGTGCGATGCTTCAACTATACTAGTTCCAAAATGTCAAAAACAATTGGAATCATTGGCGCTGGACCAGCTGGAATATGTGCTGCACGTAGATGTTATGAAGCCGGGTATAAGGATATAAAAGTTTTTGAACAAGCCTCAGATCTTGGTGGAATATGGTTGTATTCACCAGAAATTAATGGCTACTCGAGCATGTATGAGAAGTTAAAGTTCGTTTTAAAAAATAAAGATTCTTAGGGTCTAGTAAATTTTTAGCACAAACGGGCCTAAGGAATTTATGTCTTATGAAGGATTTCCAGTACCAGATAGAGATGGCTCTGGAAGATCTTTTATTTCACGACAAGATGTTTTCGAATATGTAAAGGAATTTGCAGCGCCTATAAGACAGTTTATTTGGGTATGATTGACAGGGTAGACCAAAAAATTGGCTTTTTGCGATTTTTTGGGACCCAGATCATATGGATTTTCTTCATAACAGAAATTTTTTCACAAAAAGTGATGTTCTACAAAATTTTTCCTGAGATCACAACGGATAACTTTGCAGAATATCACTTTTTGTGAAAAAATTTCTGTTATGAAGAAAATCTTTATGAACCGAGTCCCAAAAAATCACAAAAAGCCACTTTTTTGGCCCACCCTATGTAAAAAAAAGTATGTAGAAAAAATTCGATTCACTTCCATGTAATTGTATTGAGTTGTACCATAAGTTTCCGGCTTTGCTGTTTGTAAGGAATCTTTACAAAAATGATTCCTATGTGGGGTTTTTCTATGCGAGGAATCGATTGCGCGCAGCGCCGAACTATAAAAATGCTTCTCCGAATCAAGGGAAATGTGGGTGTATTGAAGCGAAAATAAACTAAAATTCGGATTTTAGTCGGAAAATCGGCTGTCTAGGGATTTTTCTAGGCTGAAAATCGATTGTGCGCATTTTAAAGGCATTAAACAATTATCCTCATACTGATCATCTCTTTTTACTTGTTCATCTCTTCTTCATTCAGTCAAAAACATCAAATACGTGCGTCGGAATTAAAATTTTGGAAGACTTCCGTCAGTGGCTTAGCCAGACCTGGAGAAACCACCAAAAAGCATAAGGGGTCCCTCATGTAATTTTTGGCCGTGTTTCGGCAAATAAAAACATGAGGGGGTATAAGAAAAATTTTTCATTTTTCCAAGTTTGGGGGGGGGGACCACACCGGGTTCCCCACCCTATTTACGATCTTCTTGAGCTTCTGTCAATTGGGATCTTTTTATCTTCTAGATCCTCTGAATCTTAGTTGTAAAAATGTCTATTTTTGATGAAGGTCCAAAAAATTTTAATTCCGACACCCTTATATTCAGCTAAATCACCGTGTTATAAATGTAACCAGAGAATTTAAATATTGGAAAATTTTCGTACAAAACGATAATGCCAATTCAATACACTTCATTTTCGATGTTCTCTTTATTTGCACTGGCCAGTGCTCAATACCTTTTATTCCTGGTTTTGTTAACAAGTACAAGAAAAAATGGATCCATGTTAGAGATTATCGAAAAGCTGAAACATACAAAGATCAAATTGTTGCTATTGTTGGAGCTGGTCTTTCAGGTGTGGATATTTGTCCACAAATCTCTAAATTTGCAAAAAAGGTATAGCGATCCGGCTCAAAAAATTTCAAATTTTAGATTTATCTTTTATATAAGGAAGAACCGGGTAAGCCGAAGCTTCAATTACCTTCAAATGTAGTACAGTTGAGGGAGGTGATTGATGCTGATTCAGAAGGTCTCATTTTAAATGATGGTCAAAAACTGAATGATATTGACGCGGTGATATATTGTACCGGTTATNTTCAAATTTTAGATTTATCTTTTATATAAGGAAGAACCGGGTAAGCCGAAGCTTCAATTACCTTCAAATGTAGTACAGTTGAGGGAGGTGATTGATGCTGATTCAGAAGGTCTCATTTTAAATGATGGTCAAAAACTGAATGATATTGACGCGGTGATATATTGTACCGGTTATCGTTATAATTTTCCATTCTTTGATGATTCTATTGTTAGAACTTTAGAAGGTGGTAAAATTGTAACACCACTCTTTGAACATGTTGTACATAGGGATTATTTGGATTCTTTGTTTTTCATAGGTAAATATCGTATAGTGCAAACAGGGGTCGAAATGGAGCTGAAACAAGGGGAGAAGGAGCGGACAAATGTGAATATTGTACTTTGTAGTCAAGGGTTGTTCACATATCACGTGATCAGGTTGAGGGGGGGGGGGTAAGCCCGTGATCATGTTTGATCGCAGAGGGGGTAGGGGGGGGGTCTAAAAATATTAAAAATTTGATCACGTAATATGTGACCCCTTAGGAGACAAAAAATTTCCAGATCCCAAAAATCCATCTTTTTTAGGCCACCCTGTAGAACAATGCCCTGGACCCAGTTCCAAGAGGCCAACTCCAATGGGCCGCCCCATTTTCAACCCCTGAAGAAAAACGGCATAAAACTTTTATAGGTATACCTTTATATTCAATATTTGCATTGTTAGAAGAATATCAAGTCAAATTCGCTCTATCATTAATACAAAATAGAGCCAAGTTACCTTCTAGAGATGAAATTGATAATTGGGAAACTAACAGGATTAAGTAAACCTATTAGATAATCGAATAAGACATACTTTTTTCAGAGAACTCAAAGCTCGAAACCTAAGCCTAAAATTCTTTCATGCCTTCAAAGAACCCCATGAACAATGGGATTATTATAAGAGGCTGGCTCAATATGCAGATGTTATTTATGCTGTGCCTAATGTTTATATAAAAATCGATTTGATGAATCGTAAATTTTTTGATGAAAGAGTGTGCACTTTCAAGAGGGTCATATATAAAATTGTCAACGATGAAGAATTTACGTGGCATGATTCAGAAATGGATGATTATGATTAAAATTTTTTATTTAACTTTTGATAAAATTTCTTTCTTTATTTAAAAAATTGATATATTAGGTTGATCCAAAAGTTGTTATACTTTTTGCATGAATTTGGACCGAAAAATTATTTTTCTAAAAACAACCCCAATAGGAGTAATTTTATGCGAGGAATCGATTGCGTGCATTCCTGAAGCGTGAAAGCGCTTCCCTGATTCTGGGAACGTGGCGGGTGTATTGAAGCGAAAATGCAGCAAATTCGAATTTTCGCCGAAAAACCGGCTGTCTAGGGGTTTTTCTAGGCGGGGAATCGGTTGAGCGCATTTTTGACTCATAAAAATATTTATCTAGCCATAGGCTTAGCCTTAGGCATAACTTTAGACTAAGGCTTAGCCTTAGACTTTAGACTAAGGCTTAGCCTTAGACTAAACCTAATGAACTCATCATCACTAACAAGGGACATGTCAGAAGTGACGCTTTAGTTTCCCGATGAAAAATATATCATCTTGTAGAGCATACCCGAGTTGATTTTTGAACTGATCGATTTAGCTGCGGACGGCGTAATATGAGAGAGTTATAGGCGATTTAATTTTGCAAATTTTTCATTCGTGTATGTAAGTCTATTTGGAAAATGATAACGTATATCCAAGAATGGTCTAGTGGTTAAGATCACATCTAGTCTCCTCGCTATATCTTTTTCATTCGTGGGTTCAATTCCGCTTGGAAGCTTTACTTTTTTGCATTTTTGTTAAAAAGAAAAAATGCAAAAAAGTAAAGCTTCAAAGCGGAATTGAACCCACGAATGAAAAAGATATAACGAGGAGACTAGATGTGTTCTTAACCACTAGACCATTCTTGCAGTTAAGTTATCACTTTCCAAATAGACTTACATACAAGAGGATTTGCAAAATTAAATCGTCTATAACTCTCTCATATTAGCGAGGAGACTAGATGTGATCTTAACCACTAGACCATTCTTGGATATACGTTATCATTTTCCAAATAGACTTACATACACGAATGAAAAATTTGCAAAATTAAATCGCCTATAACTCTCTCATATTACGCCGTCCGCAGTTAAATCGATCAGTTCAAAAATCAACTTGGGTATGCTCTACAAGATGATGTATTTTTCATCGGGAAACTAAGGCGTCACTTCTGACATGTCCCTTGTAAGGCCTAAGCCTTAGCGAACTTTCGGAAATGTATACCACAAAAAACAGATTTTCCGGTAACACAGTATCAGAGAAATTTTTAAATTCGTTTAAAATCGCCTCAGTATCAGAGAAATTTTTTTATGACTCGGAAATGCGTGCAATCGATTTCCCGCCTAAGAAAACCCCTAGACAGCCGATTTTCCGACGAAAATTCGAATTTTTTACATTTTCGCTTCAATAAATACACCATTTTCTCTTCAATAAAAATCCCTGAATCAGGACCAGGGGAACGTTTTCACTGGAAATGTCCAGGATCAGTGTTTTTTGCGAGAGGGCTCATTTTATTTTGCAGGTGGCTGGCTGCAGACGATCCCCATCGAAAATTCCCTTCGAAATTCGGGGAAGGGAGATATTTATGTCCAGGAGCAGTGTCAAGCATAAAGAATGAGGCAGAATCAGATCAGAGTAGGTGTAGCAATTCGAAAAAATGGGACGCCTTTATTTTTACGAGTTTGCGCTCCAGACTTTATGAAGAAAAAAATTTTCCAAAGAGAACCAAATTTATGTACGCCATTCAATCCAATTATAACTTGTTAGACACACTTTTTCTAATTACTTATAAAAGATTAACGAGTTCTTGAGCGTGAGTTTCTGAGTATTGATTAAAAAAATCTTGAATAAAGAATACATTATTGGCCTAATTTTCTAAAGAAACTCTTAGTCTTTTTTGCATAGAAACATTTTTAGGTTGATATCGTTAATCATTTATACAGGGTGTTTAAAAAGTCTTCGCCGATTCATACAGTGCTCCCTCAATATAGTGACATCTCGATATTGTAGCACCCCCTTAAAGGATCAGTCCAGTCAGTTACAACCATATGAAAAAATGATATATTCGGAAAGATCATGAAAAATGGAGTATTTTTTGTATCGAGGGAGCACTGTATCTCAGCGAGTTTATGCCCATTTTTTCATCAAGGGATCGTTGCATGGGTTTTATATGTAACAAAAGTTGTTTGTATGGCACCATACACACTATATTTCCTACAAAAACTGATATTGATCATGTTTTCAGATATGCCGAGTTATTAGCAGTCGTCAACTCTGTTTTTTGTTGACATTTAGGCTACACTTATGCACTCTGGGGTTTATGACCATGGCGAACACGATTCTGACGGTTTTGTTATTTTTGAATGACGGGGCATCCCTGCTGGGAGGGGGTACTCCCCTCCCCCCCGAGTCTCTGGGGGGGGGGGACATGGTCAATATCAGCATTTATAATAGCGGTGTATGGTGCCATACAAAAAACTTTTGTTGCGGATAAATCCCATGCCATGACCTATACAACGACCCCTTGATGAAAAAAATAGGCATAAATTCGCTGAGATATGATGATTTCAAATCGGCGAAGACTTTTTGAACACCCTGTATCTTAAAGGGGGACAGACATTCCTAGCCAATTCCATGAAAAATTTTTTTTCAAAACTTTTTCAAAAAGATGACTTTCCTGGGGTAATTTTATGCGAGAAATCGATTCCGCGTATTCCCGAATTGCGAAAACGCTTCCTTGACCCTGATTCAGGGAATGGGGTGGGTGTATTGAAGCGAAAATCGAAAAAAGTTCGATTTTTCACCGGGAAACCGGCTATATAGTGGTTTTTCTAGACGGGAAATCGATTGAGCGCATTCCCAAATCATGAAAACGCTTCCTTGACCCTGATTCAGGGAAGGAATCGGTGTATTGAAGCGAAAATCAAACATTTTGGATTTTTATGAGAAAACCGTCGATTCTTAGGTTTTTCTAGGCGGAGAATCGATTGCACACATTTCCGAAGCATGAAAACGCTTCATTGACCATGTTTCAAGGGCTGTAAATGCTTCCTTTAGTGATTTTATTCAAAATCTTGGATTTTTGCGTATCATTTATTTTGAGTTTTTGTTTTTTTCGCTAAAAGAAGCATTTACAGTTCTTGAAACATGGTCAAGGAAGCGTTTTCATGCTTCGGAAATGTGCGCAATCGATTCTCCGCCTAGAAAAATCTAAGAATCGACGGTTTTCTCATAAAAATCCGAAATGTTTGATTTTCGCTTCAATACACCGATTCCTTCCCTGAATCAGGGTCAAGGAAACGTTTTCATGATTTGGGAATACGTGGAATCGATTTCTCGCATAAAATTACCCCAAGAAAGTCATCTTTTTGAAAAAGTTTTGAAAAAAAATTTTTTTCATGGAATTGGCTAGGAATGTTTGTCCCCCTTTAATCAAAATTTTAAATTTAAAGGGGGAGGGGTATTTTTACGGCTTAACCTCCGAAAAAATCTTTTTCCTTCTTTTTTTAAAAACATCACTTTTAGGGGTAATTTTGCATGGGGAATCGATTGCGCGCATTCGCGAGTCGTGAAAATGCATGCCAGATCCTGATTCAGGGAAGGGGTTGGAGTATTGAAGCGAAAATAAAAAAATTCGGTTTTTTACCAAAAAAACGTCATCTGAAATTACCATAGAAACGACGTTTTCTCGGTAAAAAACCGAATTTTTTATTTTCGCTTCAATATCCCAACTCCTTCGATGAATCAGGGTCTGTCATGCATTTTCACGATTCGGGAATGTGCGCAATCGATTCCCCATGCAAAATTATCCTTATAAGTAATTTTTTTATAAAAAAGAAGGAAAGTTTTTTTCTCAGAGACTAAGCCGTAAAAAATACCTCCTTTAAGCCTTTTATATTAAAAATGATCTTTCACATATAGCCTATCAATAAGCCACTCTTTTTGGCATAACATTATTTCTTTTTCTTAATACTTTCTATAATTAATTTCTGTTATTTTTAGTTTTAAAAAAATTATTTCCTATGAAGATGGCCGTGGGAAAGGAAATATGATTAAGAACATCTACTTTGGCCTAAACTAATATATTTTTCTTGTTGCATTTATCCTTGTTTATATTTTTATCTAATCGATTTAGCACAAAAATGTATAATCTTGTGCTAGGTGGGTGGATAGTGTTGACTATAATGATTTTGTGTTTGTTAATGGTATTTTTATTTGCTACTTGTTATATTGTTTTGAAAAGGATATTTCCGAAGAAAAGAGAGGATACTGAAGAAAGATCGACTTATACGACTATACTTTGATTCATTAATATTTATGGATATATGTAAATATTTGTTTGAGCCTGAAATGTGATATTCTTAAATATTAAACGCGCTATGTGTGCCTGTTTGTGCTATCTCCGACATCTTAAATCCAATTCCGTCATGGCCTATACCAATCGATAGAGCTCAGTCAGAGAAAAAAAATGACACCAAAATCATGGGGGTATCCTTCAAGGAAAATTTTTTAGCCCCCTTATCCCATTTTACGTAGGTCTTATTATTGTAAATTAAGGATGGGAATTTGGAGTTCCACATGGCCGAGTGGTTAAGATGATCGTCTCGTAGAAAATGCTCTCATATTCGACTCCTAGTAGGGACGAAAAAATTTAAAATAGTTTTTAAACTTTTTTAAGATTAAAAAATGTGCTAAAATTCAATATTGTAAAAAAATTTTACACATACTTGGAGGCGAGGCCAAGCTCCTTACTGACCTTAAACTACTCGGAGATACGAACACCGAGAAGGGCTCGGCTCCATTTTATTTGAATAATTTGAGCTCTACCTATAGAAATTTATATATAAAAAGCTGTTTTCGAAACTTTCCAGCTGAAAAAAATCTTTATTTTTTAAATTCTGGGGTGTATAAATTTACAATCCTGCCGTATTCACGATCCAAGTTCAGGGGTGGGTTTCGCCCCTATCCCTATCCCTGGCCATTGACTTTTTGTAAACGAGTTGCAGAGTTTGAGCTTACTTAACTCCCTCTCACCCCCTATCATATACGGCTCAGTTTATTAGTATGATTTTATAAGAATAAATTTTTTATAAGAATTTTTACAATGCTTCACAAATTTTATTTTTTTCCTGATGTGCACAAGCCACATGCGACACCACAAAATGACGTCTTTTGTGCAGTTGTATAAAAAGTGCTATTACAAAATCCATTGGTTACCCATGAAGAGCATCTAAAAAATTGACCATATAAATTTTTTTGGCAACAAATTTACCTGCTATCAGTTCCACAAGTTGATGTAGAAGTTGACGTAGATGTGGCTTAAAATGTATAGACTATTAAGTAGCGTATAAATCATAACCTACTGTTTGTTGATGTACAACGTCCACAAGTAGCAGGGCATTGTTGTGTCATTAGCTAAAAATTAGAATATTTGAGTAATAAACCCTTGTTTGTCTTCATACCAAGGGGTATTATTATGTTCTAAGAAATTTTTCTAACGATGAATGAGTAAAAATTACAAGAGCTACACTTCCCTGACCGCGTTCACGATCAGCCTTGAGGTCCAAAATGGATCGTGCTCTCTGATCACCTTGCCTTTTATGCTACCCTTTCGATCTCCAATCGGAATTTCGATTTTTTCCGCATTTTTCTTCCATTCAACCTTTACACCCGGGCTTTTTCCATGTCAGCCTTTTTCATGCCGACAGCGCATTCCAAGCTTTTTTTCGCGCACTTTTATATCCATTTGAACAGCTGGGCTTTTTCCCTGTCGGCCTTTTTCATGCCAACAAGGCATTCCTTATCTCGCGCAAGCCCGCTCAAACGACTAAGTGGCATGACGTCGAGTTCATCGAGCACTCGACGTCATCCACTATTATTTTTATCTGCGAAAGCTTGGAAAGATTATTTTAAGATAATTTTTCCCAACTTTCGCCCTTTCTTACACCATTCAAGTTTCGAAGATCTACAAAAGGACCTTATAATTCATAAACTTTTATACCGTATAATAAACGGAGTTATTACACAAATATGCTCTTGAAGAGCAATCAGAAACACCAGTAGATGGATTAGTAAGGTCGACACACGTTGTAGTAGCTATAAAAATACGAATAAAAATTTCTTCTAAAACTTAAAAATAGCTTACTTGAGGTATTTGTTGTTGTACTACAACGACCGCATGTAGCAGGGCATTGTTGGGTCATTAGCTAAAATTGTATGACAGCTATAGGGTATTTACCAAAATCGATCACACGTATGAAGGCGAACATTTCACTTTACTCATGTGCTCGAGAGTTCACTCCCTCTCAAATTTTGATTTGTGAGGTATGTACCGTCCTAGTGCCCACTCTTGTCTAATCTGAATTTTTTATATATTGAAATCGGAATTCTGCGACCCTAAATTTTGATTTCAAAAAGTCACAGAACTTTTGAAACAACCCAATAACTTGGAAAACCCGGATTTGAAACGTGGCGGGGAGAGGGTACAATGATTTCGAAGCGGAAATAGACCAATGTTTAGGTATCCCCCTCCCAAGTCCAAATCGAACAAAGTCTGTAAAAACTAGTGCATGCTCAATCCCACAAGTCTAACCAAAACATACAGTGTAGTACAATGAATTACTGCACAAATATGATAATCGAGAGCAGTCTGAAATTCCAGTAGCTGAGTTAGTCAAGTCGACACATGCTGGATAAGCATAGTAGATAAAAGCCAAGCCAAAGATAATAATAGCGTACATATTTTCAGCTAGAGTCACCGTTGAAATATACAAGTAATATATTTTCCGGGTTCAGACACTCTTTTATACCAATTTCCCGTAGTGCATTACCTTTTATGCTTTATTATATGTTTTTACAGTTGTCTTATGTTGACTTTATGCTATTCATGATCGAGATTTTATTGCTATTGTTAAAGAAATAAAGAGAAGACTATATGCGAAGCAACATCTTTGTCTAAAAAAACTATTCGTACCCGATTTGGCATGAAAGATCCTCAACATTTCCGTATTTATTTAGACTAAATGCGTGATCCTACACTAGCGATAAAATATAAACAAAAAATTAAAAATAGTATTCAATTTCTTCCAGAAATTTTCAATTCTTCTAGAAATTTCCAAATCGTCTAATTTTGATTTTTATGAGGGTTGAGGTCGAAAAAACGATGCACATTATTCTAGGGATGCTCAAAGCTACAAAAAGTGTCAATTTTGTCATCGGCTTCAAATATGCGAATTTTAATTTGTCGCATGGTGACAAATTTGTCAATAGGTGACCACGACGGTTTTTTTGCTAAAATTGGAGAAAATTCGAAATAGTAAAAACAAGTCATATCATTCGTCTCAGCTCACAAAAACGAGTAGAATGAATACCATAACATGGAGTTTTCCATCTCAAGCATGGCCGAGTGGCTAAAGTGACAGATTTGCAGCTTATAGGCTAGGGTTCGAATCCCGCTTCGAATTTAAAGTTGTCCTGAAAATTTTTGCAACTCTATCTTAGCCTCTAAGATATTTTGAAATCATTTTGGGGCCAGTAAATATGTTCTGGAGCTATTGACATGGTGATTTTAATTTTTATAAAAGTTAGCCTTACTGTGCAATTAATTTTTGACCCCTTTGGCCTTCGGACGACCCTCCTGAAATTCGAAGGGGGGATTGTACAGCTTGTAACAAATTTCAAACGCAATTATCTCTAAAACTACAACGATTCAGAACATGCCGTAAAAACAAAAAATGCTCCATTTTTCATGATCTTTCTGAATATATCCTTTTTTCATATGGTTGTAAATTACTGGACTGATCCTTTAAACAACAATGAAGATAGTGTGGGTAGTTCACCATTTGGACTTAGATCCCATCTATCTTTGATCCCATATAAAGTTTATTCCCAAAAGCCATTTGGAAAAAATTTCTCATTATAATTGTTCAGGGCGTTCAAGATGAATATAGCAAGTTTTAAAACTTCATATCTCCACAATCATAAATCCGATTTTGACGGTCGACTACACGTTGGATAGAGGGAATTTTTTGGAAAAGATTTTAAAATCGAGTTTTTAGAGAAAAAAGAACTAATTTATTCGTCTTTTTGCTTTAAAAACTCGAATTTAATCTCCTTTTCAATAAAATTTTTGTCTAAAAAAATTTCATTCTGGTGGCTATCAAATAAGCCATCGGGCGATTGAAATGGAAGGTTTTTTGTGCTAAAATTGGAGAAAGTTTGAAAATTTTAAAAACGTGTCATGTCATGCTACTCAACTTGTCGAGTAGAACGAATACAACAACATGCGGTTTGCCATACCGAGCCCATGGCCAAGTGGCTAAAGTAACAGATTTGCAACTTATAGGCTAGGGTTTGAAACCGGCTTTGAATTTAATATTATCCAAATTTCATGAAAAAATTTGCATATTTCTATCTTTGCTATGTTCTATCCTCGATATGTTCAGTTATACTTCAACTTAGCAGTCTGTCCTTTCTTTCTTTTATATTTTTTATTGGTATGGAATTAAAATTTTTTATAAGAATGTCTATAATTTTTATAAGAATTTTTACAACGCTTCACGAATTTTCTTATTTTCCTGATGTGCAACGTCCACAAGTAGCAGGGCATTGTTGTGTCATTAGCTAAAAATTAGAATATTTGAGTCCTTTGTTTGTCTTCGGTGCCACGGAGTACTGTTATGTTCTAAGAAATTTGTCTGAAGAAAAGTTGTCTAATCAGGGGGATGACCCTTCTAATATATTTTTTAAATTCTCATGTAACACTTGGCACGGCGGTTTTTTATGCTAAAATTGGAGAGAATTTGAAATTTTAAAAACGAGTCATGCCATTCGACTCAGAACGCCGAGACGAATAGGATGAATACCATAACATGGGTTTTCCATTCCGAGCCCATGACCGAGTGGCTAAAGTACCAGATTTGCAGTTTTATTTAATGTTCGAATCCCGCTTAATTGCAAAATGTCTTGAGGCAAAGAGATATGCAACAATTTTCATGAGATTTGGACTTTAAATTCGAAACGGGATTCAAACCCTAGACTATAAACTGTAAATCTGTTACTTTAGCCACTCGGCCATGGGATGGAAAACCACATATTATGGTATTCGTTCTACTCGTCTCGTCGAGCTGAGTCGAATGGCATGACTCGTTTTTAAAATTTCGAATTTCCTCCAATTCTTCAATCAGCACAAAAAAATCGCCGTGATGAGCCAAACTTCTCTGAATAAGAAGCTAAGAACCCCTCCCCCACTCTCATAAATTCCGAAGATCTACAAAAGGACCTTATAATTCATAAACTTTTATACCGTATAATAAATGGTATTATTACACAAATATGCTCTTGAAGAGCAATCAGAAACGCCAGTCAATGGATTAGTAAGGTCGACACACGTTGTAGTAGCTATAAAAATTCGAATAAAAATTTCTTCTAAAATTTAAAAATAACTTACTAGTGGTATTTGTTGTCGTACTACAACGACGACATGTAGCAGGGCATTGTTGGGTCATTAGCTAAAATTGTATGACAGCTATAGGGTATATATTTACCACCACACGCATACATGTGCTGAGGGGACACTAATTTTGGAAACTGTGCGTGGAGGTCTTATGTTTTTGACATGTTATTGTGTGGGGGGATCATTCAAAAGGGAAAATTGTTTAAATTTTCTTTAAAAATGCATTTTTCTTAAGGGGGTGCAGGTCTGAGTCAATCTAGGTTGAAAAAAGGAGTTTTCCATCCCGAGCCTATGGCTGAGTGGCTAAAGTGAATGATGAATAAGAAGCTAAGGACCCCCCACTCTCATAAGTTTCGAAGATCTACAAAAAGACCTTATAATTCATAAACTGTTATACCGTATAATAAAGAGTATTATTACACAAATATGCTCTTGAAGAGCAATCAGAAACGCCAGTCAATGGATTAGTAAGGTCGACACACGTTGTAGAAGCTTTAAAAATACGAATAAAAATTTCTTCTAAAACTTAAAAATAGCTTACTAGTGGTATTTGTTGTCGTACTACAACGGCCACATGTCGCAGGGCATTGTTGAGTCATTAGCTAAAATTGTATAACAGCTATAGGGTATTTACCACCACGCGCATACATGTGCTGAGGGGGCACTAATTTTTGAAACTGTGCGTGCAGGGTCTTATGTTTTTGACAAGTTATTGTGTAGAGAGGGGATCACTCAAAAAGAAAATTTTAAAAACAATCCCACAAATCTAACCAAAACATACAGTGTAGTACAATGTATTATTGCACAAATATGATAATCGAGAGCAGTCTGAAACTCCAGTAGATGCGTTAGTCAAGTCGACACATGCTGGATAAGCATAGTAAATAAAAGCCAAGCCAAAGATAACAATAGCATACATATTACCAGATAGAGTCATCGTTGAAACTTACAAGTGATATATTTTCCGGGTTCCGACACTCTTTTATACCAATTTCCCGTAGTGCATTACTTTTTATGCTTTATTATTCTTTATTATATGTTTTTACAGTTATCTTATGTTGACTTTATGCTATTCATGATCGAGATTTTATTGCTATTGTTAAAGAAATCAAGAGAAGACTATATGTGAAACAGCATCTTTGTCTAGAAAAACTATTTGACAAAAGGTGACCACGGCGGTTTTTTGTGCTAAAATTGCGGGAAATTCAAAATTTTAAAAACGAGTCATGTCATTCGTCTCAGCTCGCCAAGACGAGTAGAATGAATACTATGACATGGGGTTTTCCATCCCAAGCCCATGGCCGAGTGGCTAAAGTGAGGAATTTGCAGCTTATATGCTAGGGTTCGAATCCCGCTTCAAATTTAATGTTGTCCTTAAAATTGAGCCTATAAACTGCAAATCTATCACTTTAGCCACTCAACCATGGGCACGGGATGGCAAACCCCCATGTTATGGTATTCATTCTACTCGTCTCAGCAAACTGAGAAGAATGGCATGACTCGTTTTTAAAATTTCAAATGTCCTCTAATTTTGATAGAAAAAACCGCAAGTCTGTTACCTTTATCACCACTAACCAGTGGTGGCCCGTTTTCAGTTCCATGAACCGGAACCGAAAGAAAGTACAGTAAAAACCACGTAATAATTTGTACCGTGACACAAATTCGCATTTTGAGGCCAGTTACAAAATTGCCGCTTTTTGTTACTTTGAGCATTATTAGTCTGCTTATGAAAAGGGGCTATCCAGATATTACGCTATCAATTTTTTCGGATTTTTTTTATCCCCAACGTTATCAAAAATGCACTAGCTCTCCACAAAAGGTTGATAACTAGCGTTATCAACCTTTTGTGGAGAGGGCTGACCCCCTCCCCTCTTCCCAACATGATAACGTAATATCTGGATGGCCTCATATGAATAAATAATTTTTATTTAACACTAAAAATATTTACAAATAAATCTCATAAATAATCGTTTCAAAAAATTTATTCAATAAGTACCCCAAAAAGAAGCTCTTTAGCAAACGAAGAATATTTAACCTGCCCAAAAAAGTCGGCAATCATAACCGTTTCTTTCATTTCAACCGCCATAGTGGCAACTACGGTGCCAAGCAAGAGGAGTCTACCAAATGCTTCGGCTCCTTCGCTACTTCCTCTTTTTTGAATCATATATCTAAAAGATTTTGTTGGCATATAAATGTTTTTAATTAGCTAACCTGTATAAAGCATTCGAGATTGCCATTCTGGTATCTGCAATTTTATTTCGCACTTCTGCTCTCAAGTCATCAGCATCTACAAATTCTATAGATATTGTTTTTTTGATAGCTTTTTATTATTAAAAAATACCGGGATTGAGGAAAAAGATTGCTTTTGCTGCAGCAAATTCATTCACGTCTATATCGAGTTCACGAAATGGTCTTAACAAACAGTCCAACATTTGTAGCTTCTTTCTTTGATAGCCAGAGGGTCTTAAAAAAGTATAGTTATTGCAGCAAAAACAATTTCAATCTACCTATCAGTTTCTGGGCTTCGATCAAAATATGCCCCATTCGGGAAAATAATAGTATCAGGTCCTTTGTTTGGAGTATAAAAACATTGCAATAAAGCTGGATAGGTTATTGAAGATGATCTCAACAGGGCTAACTAAAAATTTTTGCTATGGTTATCATAATTTGGGGGAGAGGAGCAGTGCCGTGATAAGGGGTACAGTGCGGGAAAATTCCAAAAAGGTGCATGCAAGGGTTCGCCAATCGACTCAGGCTGCGCGCTAACCGGCAAATGAAAAAATAACTTTTGGGCGCGAGATCGAACTCGCGCCCTATCAGTGAAGGCCGAGTACGTTAGCCACTCGGCCATAGATCAAAACTCCATAACCCTATGATATGGTACTCGTTTTGAAGCGCTCGGTGAGCTGAGTCGATTGTCAAACTTTTTTAAATTTGGGATCAAACTTACACCCTATCAGTGAAGGCTGGGCATGCCTGCACCTTTTCGGCGTTTTCCCTCGATGTGAGGAGCAAGAAGTTATGTTTCCCCAGGCCGGAAAAAATGAAAATTTTCGTCTCGCAAAGCGAAACATTGACCAAAAAAAGCATCCAAAATTTGNGGAGCAAGAAGTTATGTTTCCCCAGGCCGGAAAAAATGAAAATTTTCGTCTCGCAAAGCGAAACATTGACCAAAAAAAGCATCCAAAATTTGTTTACAATCCCCCCCAAAAGAGATCCTGCCTATGGCATTGGAGGAGAAATATATACTTTATCATCAATTTCCAATCCTTCATAAACAGGAAGAGTTTTTGACCATTCGATCATTATCACCCATTCTCTCTCATGCCAGTATATGTGATCTGCCATTTTGGCTGGCCTAACTGAGTCATACTTGTGAGTTGGCTAAAATTTAAATTTAAAATATAAGTTTAAAAACGCTTGAATAAATTTTTCACTTTGTTAATAATTACTACCTCCAAACAAGTTTCCAAAAATTCTTGATCCAAAAAGACAGATGGAGAAACAACTGCTTCAACCAATGATTTTTGCATGATAAAGTAGGAATTTCTAAAAAATTTTTCTCAATTAAATTTTTGTTTAGTTGAGAAGAAGGGTTTTTCTATGCAAGGAATCGATTGCGTGCATTGTCGAACCATGAACCCCCTTCCGACCCCTGATTCAGGAAGAGGTGAGGTATTGAAACGAAAATAGGCTAATACATGATCAGGGAAGCGTTT
>OZJO01000434.1:11955-45786 GCA_900406225.1 Acrobeloides nanus | reverse complement strand
CAACATGCGGAAATGGTGGAGAAAAAGAGATATGTGGATACAAGTTGTATGGATATATGAAGACCACTGATAACATTAAACAGGCGATAGAACACCATGGGTGCATGTGGCATGGTTGTAACAGGTGCTTTAATGCCAAAAAGCTATCTCAAATGGTAAAACAGCACAGGAGAACTATGAAAACACACAGCAACGGATGACCCTCAATCGAACTATTATTCCACAAATCATCAAAAAATTGGGAATGCGAAATACGTGTGTAATGCCGAGCTTTCTAGAGAACCGGCTATCATGATCCCACATGAACTTTGAGGATCACAATACTCCTTCGGACCTGGGACCCTTGAAGTAACCGCTAAAAATTCTACTCGAAGATCTTCAAGCGTTGAGCCGACGTAACGCCGGCTCAAAGCGTGAAGATCTTCGCAAAGATACTGGAATAACGACGTTCGCTCCTGGCAACACGGGCTGGAAACACTTGTTCGAAGATCCTAACATCTTTTTGACTTGTTGTTTCTGGGTTAGCCGTGCTCCCTCGCGCTCCTTTTGCATTCGACGTTCTACAAACAGGCCTAGTACTAACTACTACTACTACAGACTAATACAAATTACTATAGACGACTACTACAGACTATTACTACAAACAACAACTACTACTAACGACTACAAACTATTACTACAAACTACTACTACTAACTAAAACTACTACAAACTACTACTACTAATGACTACTACTAACGACTACTACAAACTACAACTACTACAAACTATTACTAACTACTACCACTACAAACTACTACAGACAACTACTACCACTGCAGACTACAGCTACAGACTACTACTACAGTACTAATCCTGATTTTCCCGCCATACGATCACGCAGGGATGCATCAACAAAGTTATAAAGGGTCCAAGTTTCTTTTCGTTTCAATGTACACGTTGCCTGATTCAATAAAAAGTTTTGTAATAGCCAAAAAATAAAACTGATATGTTTTGTTTGCATACCGCGTTGGTATTTTTAGTGAAAGAACACGACAGAGTACAACTTTATTTTTTCCAAATGTTAGAATTTGAATTTTTTTAATTACAAAGGACTAATCCTGTGTAATTCACAATGTCATTGATTTCCAGTTTTCTAAAGAGGATATCCGATTTTGCTGCATAAAAAATAATACTTCAACTTTGATGGAAGTCCTTGTGAATAGAGAATTGTCTTGCGCTAACAAAAAAAAGTATGTCTCCGCAGAAGCAATTTGATGAATCATGAATGGAGATTGCTGCTGCTTTGATGGCTGAAGCAAAAGTAAATAAATAGCCTTACACTAATCGAAAGTAAAGTTCAATTCATGATCAAGTTTATTTTTAGGGTTTTCGGGGGATTTTGCTCTTGTATAAGAATATACAAGCTATTTTCAAAGTTAAAAAAAATTGGGCGCTTATGGCTGAAGGCTAGGACGCTACCATTCGTGTTATTGGCGCGAGTTCTCGATTTCATCAGGGCCGATATTTTTTTTCAGCGAATATAAAATGCTATAAAAACAAAAACATTTACAATTAAATGGAATTTTTTTGCTTATCATTAGTTTTTGAGAAAAATTTTAAAGACCAAAAATCAAATTTTGGCCAAAATCGAATTTTTTCAAAAAATCGATTTTTTAGCCAAGTTTTGATTTTTTAGAAAAATTCGACTTTTTGACCAAAAATCGGATTTTGGCTAAAAAAAAATCGATTTTTCGCCAAAAATCGAATTTTTACCAAAAATCTAATTTTGACTAAAAAATTGGATTTTATAAAAATCGATTTTTTAGCCAAAATTCAAATTTTAGCTAAAAAATCGATTTTTTGGAAAAATTCAATTTTTCAGCCAAAATTAGATTTTTGGTGAAAATTCTATTTTTGACGAAAAATCGATTTTTTTAGCCAAAATTCGATTTTTGGTCAAAAATCGGATTTTTTCAAAAAATTTTGGCTAAAAAATCGATTTTTTTATAAAATTCAATTTTTTAGCCAAAATTAGATTTTTGGTAAAAATTCGATTTTTGACCAAAAATCGATTTTTCGTCAAAAATAGAATTTTCGTTAAAAATCGAATTTGTTCAAAAAATTGAATTTTGACTAAAAAATTGATTTTTTTGAAAAAATTCGACTTTTTGGTCAAAATTCAATTTTTTGAAAAAATTTGATTTTTGACGAAAATTCTATTTTTGATGAAAAATAGATTTTTCGTCAAGAATAGAATTTTCACCAAAAAATCGAATTTTGGCTAAAAAATTGAATTTTGACCAAAAATCAATTTTTTTAGCCAAAATTTGATTTTTGGTCAAAAATCGAGTTTTTCCAAAAAATCGAATTTTTTCAAAAAATCCAATTTTGGTGGGAAAAATAAAGTTCGGTCATTTTTTTTTCAAAAATCATAATTTTAATAATAGGGGACAAATTTTTTAAATTTGGGGGCACTGGGACCCAAAATGGGGTCATTTATCCCTAATTGGGAGCGATGTTGTCGCACCATAGCCACTATCCCTAGAGGGATCAATGCGATTTTGCGACTGTTCACTTCAATACACAGGCCTTCTCTGAATCAAGGAAGTGTTTTTTCGCTTCGAAAATGTCAAATTCGGATTCCCCGCATGTTTTTTACCTAGAGGGGTCATCGCCAGAAAAAAATTTTGAAAATTCACGTGGGGTGGCCCCCCTATTGTGTATCTTCAAGATGTTGAATTTCTTAAATTCACAAAAAAGAAGTGCGCCAACATTTCGGCGCGCTTCTCGTGAAACAGATCACATGCGTCACACGACTTTTTTTAATCACAAGCTCTTCTTCCATTGTTTCTCAAAATTATTCTACAACTCGATTGATGGATAATATCCGAAGAGAATTTTCAATCTCAATACTGTAATTAATGTTATATAAAACATGCACTCTACCTCTTGTGGGTCTTTTTCTTCTTTTGTTCAAAATCTAGTTTGCAAATCTCTGGGCCAGTTGGAATCTCGTTCCCGATGTGGCTTCTCAATACAGCTATAAAAATATTCACGGAACAAAGTTATGTCATCGATCATCGGTGATTGCATCGCAATCACCGATGAGCATAAGCTTAATCTTTTATTGCCTTACCCGGACATATTGCGTACTTGTTGCTTTTTCTTTTAGCTGATTTTCAATTTGTTCCTAATAAGTCTATTTTCTTGAAGTTTTTTCTTATAGGGGGTGTCCAGATGGTGGCTGTCCGTTATCTGGGGAAATCTTTTTTGGCTGGGGAAATCTTTTCCCCCAGAATTATTTGGTTTGAAAATCTTTTATTCCAAATTGACTCCAAGCGGTATTTGAACCCGCGATCTTGTGGCCACGAAACCGCTGCTTTGTCACTGCACCACCGAGGGATAAAAAATTTTCAAACCAAGTAATTCTGGCGAAAAGATTTCCTTAGAATTCCCCGGGGAAATTCGGATTTGTCCAATTTCTCCGGGACTAGATAAATCCGGATAATTCTATTTCCCAACCCTGCTCTCAACGTTATCGAAAATGCACTTGTGTTATATTAACTTTTTGTGGAGAGGGCTGACCTCCCCCCAACGTTATCATGCACTAGTGTTATCAACTTTTTGTAGAGAGGGCTGACCTCCCCCCCTCCCCCAATGTTATCAAAAATGCACTAGAGTGATCAACTTTTTATGGAGAGAGCTGACCTGGGGGTTGCAATAGTACGTGATCGCAATAGTTGAAAAGCTCTTGTCCTAGATACCGCAAATGAGATCTGAAACCACCGCTAATATCATCTGGGGGTAAGCGCTTATTACAATTGTACTCATGATGTCCTAAGAAAGATACTACGAAATGGCCCCCAACGTTATCATGCACTAGCGTTATAACTTTTTGTGGAGAAGGCTGACCCCCTCCCCCAATATGATAACATAATATCTGAATTTTTTCAGCTTGAATGCTTGATTGACCGAGTTGAAATTTTCCTTTTTTGAAGTTTTGCAAAATTCATGTTCGAAGGTCCAAGTCATGCGTTGGAGCGACCGTTCATCATCTCAGGAAGAAGAGTGTCCGTATATCCGTGTTCCTCTTCTGTTCACATGAAAACTAGTTAAAGAAGCGTGCCCGTTCAGCTCGAACGCCTCGGATTCGTGTGTTGTTGCGCTGCAACTCTGTAGTCAAACGACTGTGCAACGGCTCCAGGTTACGTCACAAGCTGACGCAGACGACCCAACTACCAACTGGAACATGAGAAGCTTAAAATATATTTTCTCTAAAGCAATGAATACCGAAAAAAGGAATCGTTCCAGTTCTTTTTGGCTAGCTTTTTTTAAGCGAATATCACTAGATTTTTGGAGAACTGGTTTGAATACAATTTGCTGTTTTTAACTATTTTTTGTTAACTGGTAGAAAAGTTGAAACAAGATTTTGACATTTATTCTTGTGTATTTATATGAGAAGGTTTAGAATAAAATGCTTTCTTAGTGGCATAATTTCTTGCGGATCGAGGGGATATATGTCTATAAATTTTGAAAATTTTTTTTTGGCAGGAATGGGACATATGGCTTTCGAAATTTTTCTTGTGTTAAAATAGGCAAAAACAGCGCCGCAGACGCGAACTTGTTAAAAAAACAAGTTGTTCAGTAAAATATGGCAAATTTTAGTTCATTTTCGCTTCAATACACCCACCTTATCCTGAATCAAATTCGGGTAAATTTTTTCATGCTTTAAAAATGCTGGCAATCGATTCCACGCATATATTCCCAGATACATTTCCATGAGAATACCTATGAAAAATTGTTTTGGTGATATTTTTTACAGAGTAGGGTATATAATTAACACTAAAAAATATGATGGCTCAGTTAACTTTTTGAATACTGCAGGTTTTCGTGTCAATAAACAGTTTTTTTAACAGGGCATATTTTTCAATATTAGAAACCAGATCGCTGAGTACTAGTTCGGATTAACGACCAAAAGACAGAAGGATAATTTTATTGATGTTTATTACCCTAGTCGGCCGAATGATTTATCAAATTTTTCAATGTATCAGATTTATTCAAATTTTCAGAAATTCATATATGTTACCGGGGCCTAGGCTTAAACTTAGGCTTAGATCTAAGCCTAAGCTTAAGTCTAAGTTTAGGCTTAAGCCTAAGCCTAGGCTAGACTTAGGTCTAAGCCTAAGCTTAGGCTTAGGTCTAAGCTTAAGCCTAAGCCTAGGCTTAGGCTTAGGTCTAAGCCTAAATCTAGGATTAAGCCTAGGCTTATGCATAGGTCTAAGCCTAGACTTAGGTTTAGGTCTAAGCCTAAGCTTAGACTTAGGCCTAAGCCTATGCTTAGGTCTAAGCCTAAGTTTAAGCCTAGGCCCCGGTAACATATATAAATTTCTGAAAATTTGAATAAATCTGATACATTGAAAAATTTGACAAATCATTCTAAGCCTAAGCCTAGGCTTAGGCTTAGACCTANTAGGCTTAGGTCTAAGCCTAAGTTTAAGCCTAGGCCCCGGTAACATATATAAATTTCTGAAAATTTGAATAAATCTGATACATTGAAAAATTTGACAAATCATTCTAAGCCTAAGCCTAGGCTTAGGCTTAGACCTAAGCCTAAGTCTAGGCTTAGACCTATACCTAAGCCTAAGTCTAGGCTTAGAACTATACCTAAGCCTATGCTTAAAATTAGGCCTAAGCCTAGGCTTAGGTTTGACTTAGTTCTAAGCCTTGGCTAGGGCATATAGTTTAGAATTTCTCTGAAATTTTTTTAATTTTCTTATTTTTCTAAAACCAATCATTTGATCTCTAACTTTTATAAAGATCACTAATCTAATTATCCCTTTCACTTTTTATGTAAATAGATATAATATAAAATGCATGTTGAGCAAGAAATCCTACCCACAAAGCCATTCTGATCGACACATTGGTCAGTTGGCTAAATACTCTTTATCTCAAGCAACGGATCAGTTAGGAAATCTTCATGATCTCTCATAGTAGCCTTTTTTCTTTTTCATCTTCTTCGTCTTCGCATCGTAAATCCAGAAGCCGACGAGAAGAGCAATCGACTTCGTCGGCGAAAAACGCGACGATCCGCGCGTCGAATGAACGGTTCGTCTTCACATATGCTTTCTTTGCCAGGATTTTTCCTCTTAATTGATTCATCCATTTTCACCACACAATTTCGTTTTCATCGCAACTCTCAATCAATTTTGGGAATTCTTGCCGATATGCGTTTTTGAAAACGCGCCGGATTTTCGCTAATTTTATGTCCTTAATCGTCGTTTAGTTTTCTTATTATGCTCTAATTCGTGCTTATAAAAAGAGATTTTTTGTGTGGTTGGAAGGACTAGATAATCGAAAATAGAAGTTTTTTTNTTTTCGCTAATTTTATGTCCTTAATCGTCGTTTAGTTTTCTTATTATGCTCTAATTCGTGCTTATAAAAAGAGATTTTTTGTGTGGTTGGAAGGACTAGATAATCGAAAATAGAAGTTTTTTTTAAAGATCTTATCTTGTAGAGCACAAAATTCCTGACAACTTTGGCCAATAAAGTATATGTTTTGAGCTAAACTAAAGGATTTTTATAGTCTGTTTCCTTGAGAGTCAGATATAAAAATTCTCCGAGTAGTGATGAGCGATCCCATCCGATCTGGCAAGTTAAGCAACGTTGGGCCCGTGGGTTCGATTCCCGGTAGACAAGAACGAGATGGAACGATCTTTCAAGCAATACATGAACGGGATGACAATTGTGTTTATAATTCCCATTATCTTCCCCTTTTTTTCATCCCAGTTTTGTGTCCCGTTCTTGTTCGTCCCATCGATTTGTCCTGTTATTGTGTATGCCAGGATTTTTATATTGTTGTGTAATGAAACGAATCCTCCCAAGTATTCGTTTCATTACACAGCACTCTTCAAATTTATCGACATTATTCCATTTTTACAAAGATGTTTAAATTCTGATTCATGTTTTCGTTTCAATAACCCAAAACCATTTTCAAAGTTGATACTTTTGGTGTCATTTTATTCGTCTCATAGTGTGTTATAAAAAAAAGTATTCTATGTCTTTTTTGTGAAAAATTTAACATCTTTGTTTTGTTCGAGAAATTTGAACTCTGTTGTGTATTGACACGAATACTTGGAAAATTTTAACACCATATAGTCTGTTTTTTCCCTGTGAGTCGGACATAAAAATTCTCCGAGTAGTGTATGAGCGATCCCATCCGATCTGGCAAGTTAAGCAACGTTGGGTCCACGGTTTGATTTCCTTTCCTAATTTTAGCGATTCAAAAAAGTTGTTAAAGTAAACCCAACGCTATCCTATCATTATTTTTTGAATTTGACAGTTTTTTTGAATCGCTAAAATTAGGACCAGGAATCGAACCCGCACGCCCAACGTTACTTAACTTGCCAGATCGGATGGGATAGCTCATTACACTACAGAACTTTTATGTCCGACTCTCAGTCGGAAACAGACTATAAAAATCCTTCAGTTTAGCTTAAAACACATAACTGTATTGACAAAAGTTGCCCAGTATGGGGTCATCCAGATATTACGTGATCATGTTGGGGGGAGGAGGTTTGGCCCTCCTCATAAAAATTGATTACGTTAGTGCATTTTTGATGATTACGCTGGGGGGGGGGGGGGGTAAACCACCAAAAAGTTGATTACGTAATATCTGGATGACCCCTATAGGCTACTTTAAAAGAATCATTTTCGTGGAACTAGTCCTTTAGCACGGGAAGACTTCTTGAAATTTCCGGTATATTCTATTATTTAAAGCTATTCTGAGCAACATTCAAAAAAATGAAAAAAAATTTGAAAAAAAGTTTTTATTTATAAAAAGAAAAAAATTCATGTTAAATTATAAACAAAATTAAAAATCCGATTTTATCGTGAACTTGGCTCAGTGGTAGTGCTCCAAGATTCAAGTCTAAGAGTCTCGGGTTCGAATCCCATCTGAGTCGATTTAATTTTGCCTGCGAAAAAAGATGGTTAGACGACTTTATTCCAAAAATTTTTTTAAATGGTGGTCAGAATAACTGAAAATAACAGAATATACCGGTTTGAAAGAGTATTCCCCGTGATAAAAGAGCATTGTTTTAAATAACTGTTTAGGAACGCTATTGTTAATTGTTCCTCACGTATATAATGAAAATCAGGTGGAATAGGATACCATGGCCGGACACTGGCCCGCCTATATGTCAATTTATTATATTTATATATTTATTTATTACTATAGAAGCACAATCCTTAGCAAGTAAGTTATATATATTTTTTGTATTTTTTAAAATTTTTGTCGATTTTTTCACTTCCAAAAACCCAGTTGTGTGTAGCACATTTCATGTGTGACACGATACTAATTTGGGAAGCTCTTGGAGTCATCAAGTAAATGGAAAAGAGCGCGCTTATGACCGGGAATGTTTGGCCATCATTTGGGTTACAGCCATAGGTGCCCAACTACGGGGGGTGAGGTCCCCCATTTACACGGTTGGTCCAAATTTTTATTACGATGAGGAAATTACGAGGTTGATCCAATTTTTCCAAAATTTTCGAACAAAACATAAGGGGGGCTCTTGTTTTTTAAAAAATTTAAAAATTTTTCGCCCACGACGAGGTTAGGGGGGGGGGGTGTTACCCTCCCCCCATTGGTCAGCCGTGGTTACAGCCCTACCTGAGCAGGGGGTCCAGAAATTGTCCCATCGTAAAATTTTCGGATTTTGCTCAAAAATTGAATTTTGAGCAAAATTCGATTTTGAGTAAAAATTTCGATTTTTGAGGAAAAAATTAAATTTTTGAGTAAAAATTAAATTTTTGAGAAAAAAATTCAATTTTGAGTAAAAATTTCGATTTTTGAGGAAAAAATTCAATTTTGAGCAACATTTAATTTTTGAGCAAAATTCGATTTTGAGTAAAAATTTCGATTTTAGAGGAAAAAATTCAATTTTGAGTAAAAATTTAATTTTTAAGCAAAATTCGATTTTTGAGTAAAAATTCCATTTTTGAACAAAATTCCATTTTTAGAAAAAATTCAATTTTTAGGCAAAATTCGAAAAATTCACCCCTCGTAAAAAACTTGGCGACCTTTTTTTAGTCGCCAACTAGGGAGGAGAGGGTTGTAAATTTTACGGATTTGCCCCTATACCCTCCCCCCTCCCATAGATTTTTGGAAAATATGGACCCCCACTGCCCAGGTATGGTTACAGCTATTCATTTTTTTTTGCGTTATGTCATTGTTAGTATCGCATATAGCCCTTGTGATACATGTATTCATTGGAATTCAAAGCCTATAAGCTCAAAAAGATTTATTCACGACGAGGGGGACTTCTTGCCTTTTTTATTTATTGAAGAAACAGGTTTTTCTTGTGAAGACTATCCGTCCAAGCTTTCCAAGCGATGCGACGAGATTTTTCATGGGCATGAAATGTCCGGCGCACCACTTGTTGACTTCCACCCATCAAAACAAATTGCAAATGAGCGTAAACGATTTTTTTTCTTCGATGGTTATAGCATTAGATGTAACCGAATCAAGTTTGCTTGGCTTATCAATTAATTTGTTCCTTCCTTCTTCCTACCCCCTGAGGGTGTGGAACGTTAACAAAAAAGACGTAGACTTCAAAAAATCTCACATAAATTTTATTAGTGATATATAACATATCCCATTTCAATCCATAATCCGGAAAACTTTTTTAAAAGTTAGTAAGGAGTGATCCCGTCCGATCTGACAAGTTAAGCAACGTTGGGCCCGCGAGTTCACCACCAATCGATAGAGCGTGTTGAAAATGACGGTAGTACTCCCAATTTTTTTGAAAATGGGAGATGCCCTTTTCGAGAAAATTCAATTCAAAATTTGTTACAAAAATGGCCGAAAATTGCATAAATTAACGTTAAAAATGCAAATTTTGGCCAAGAAGCCCACGTGGCCGAGTGGAGAAGACTATCGGATTCGTAGAAATTGCTCTCAAGTTCGATTTCCAGTAGGATCCAAAAGATTTTGCCCTTGCCAAAAAAATTTTTTTAATTTTATAGCAAACTTTGAGTTGAATTCTCTCGAAAAGGGGTATCCTCCGATTTTCACGAAAATTGGGGTACTACCGCTTTTCAACACACTCTATCGATTGACGGTGTTATTTTTCAAAAACTCCTTAAAGGGCCAAACCCCATGAGCCAAATTTTATGGCAATCTTGTGTAACGACACTATACAATCTAACTGTTACACTAGCCATTAGGCCATGTGCGCTCAATAGTTCTTCGTCGAAGCTCGCCATGAAACAGAGTTGATTAACACTCAAATCCTAATCCTTTCCTTAAAAATTCCTTAAAACCCTAATCCTTAAAAATTCATTTTCTAGATAGTTTCTTTACTCAACCAGATATACATGCGGGTTTCACATCTTCAGTAAACTCCAAGGGCCTTGATCTCATGAGCCAATATCTCAGACAACGTGTCGAAAAATTTATGAAGTTTGGAGAAATTTCGTACAATCTTACCGTCCCGGTGACACCAACGGTATATCAGTTAAACAATCAATATTGGGTCGTTCGGAAAATAACATGCTTTTTTCAAAATTGCATCGAGAAGAAAGTCTCGTATTTTTATTCGAAAATCAACAAAAAAATCGGGAATCGAATTGCGTAATGAAACATTTTTCTTGCCCTGATTCAGGCAATTTTCGCTTTAATACTTCGGATTCTTCCCTGATTCAGGACCAGTGAAGCTATGTTGGAGTTTTGTATAAAACCCATTTTCCTGGGGTATTTTTATGCGAGGAATCAACTGCGCGCATTTTCGATGCATAAAAAAGCTTTCCTGACCCTAAATAACGCGTTTTTCGTTTCGATACACTCACGCCCTTTCTGAATTAGGGAAGCATTTTCACGATTCGGCAATATGCGCAATCGATCCCTTGCATAGCAAAACCCTATAGGATCATTTTTATAAAGATCCTATGGAATCTGCAAAAGCTGGTTATTTTTCGATCGACTTACATAATATATAAAACATGGAGCTACTACACAATAGAGGGGGGCCACCCACGTGAAAAATTTTCAAAAATTTTTTTCTGGAAATGATCCCTCGAAAGAAGAAAAAATATGCGACACATCCGAATTTGACGTTTTTGAAGCGAAAAACGCTTCCCTGATTCAGGGAAGGCCTGTGTATTGAAGCGAAAAGTCGCAAAAATGCGATTTTTGCCTAAAAACAAGGGTAAAAAATGTGAAAGAAAAAGCGTTGTTTTTATACCAAAATATGTTATTTTCTCAAATTTTCGCGTCAATATACAGCTTTTCTTTACATAAAAAAATTTTGAAAATTTTTTCACGTGGGCACCCCCAGTTGGAGTAGTAAGCCTAAGCCCAAGCTTAAGCCTAAGCCTAAGCTTAAGCCTAAATTAAGCTTAAGCCTAAACCTAAGCCTAAACTTAAGCCTTGTGTAGTAGCTCCAAAAATTTTTTTAGGTATCTTTCACATTAATTTCGGAAAAGATATCCAAATTCGAATTGGCACCATTCCAGTCACAAACAAAATTCGTAGAAGGAAAAGAAATTTTATGGACGGTTGGTAGATTTTCTTATTTTTTAAGATTTTTATTCAATCAGATTTTTTAAGGGCTCACAATTCACTGCTACGGTGAATTCTATGTATAAAATGCAGGGTGAAAATGGCGAAGTTGTTGGCCATGTTCCTGTGACTTTCTTTAGGCAAGAAACTTTTTAACATCCTAATAGTACCAATCCACCCGGAAACAAAACACTATGAAAAAGTTATATATTCGAAAAGCTCATGAAAAATGGAGCATTTTTCATTTTTACTACAACCTCTGAATCGTTGTAGTTTTCGAGAAAATTGCGTTTGAAATGACATGTTTTCGTTGTAATACACAAACTTTTTTGAATTTTTTGCACTAAAATCGTCAAAGTTCAATGTAAATATTGTAAATTATGAATTGTTAACGTTTGATATTTATATTGGAAATTAAAAAAGATATTTACGTTGGAAATTTGACGATTTTAGTGCAAAAAATTCAAAAAAGTCTGTGCATTACAACGAAAACATGATCTTAAATCTTGTACTTTTTATGAAAAGAGACTATCAAATTTTTAGGATGACTATAGAAATTTCATTAGCGACGAGTATAAATGGAGATGGGCATTTGAAAAGCGACATACAACAATGTCTTGTCTATGTGGGCGACATGATTTTCGACTTTGCTGCGAACGACGCTGAAGTCTTGCGGAATCATCTACCTTCAATACAAACTTCGCTCAGGGATCAAGCTGGAATGGTTTGTTAATTCTTAGTAGACCCGATTGGAGCATTTGTCGAAGCGTGAAAATGCTTCCCTGATTCAGAGAGAGTAGTGGGTGTATTAAAGCGAAAATGAATTAAATTCGAATTTTTGCCAGAAAATTGGCTGTATAGGATTTTTTCTAGGCGGGGAATTGATTGCGCGCATTTCCGAAGCGTTAAAACATTTCCCTGAATCAGGGTCATCAAGCCTAAAAAATTCAAAAAATTTCGAATTTCATACAGAATTCACTTCTCTTAAATACGCTACACCTTCCCGGATTCAGGGTCAGGGAAGCATTTTCACGCTTCGGGAATGCGCGCAATCGATTTTTCGCCTAGAAAAACCCCTATACAGCCGGTTTTCCGGCCAAAATTCGAATTTAATTCATTTTCGCTTCAATACACTCACCACTTCCCTGAATCAGAGAAGCATTTTCACGCTCGGGGATGAGCGCAATTTTAAAATTGTTCGAATTGTCAATTTTTGATAATTTTTCGAATTTTGACAAATTTTTGATAAATTTTTACCCCTATAGGGTTCTTTTTAAGTCCATAATCATGTAAAAAATCACAAAGATCCACTTTTTTTGAAACATCCTGTGTTTAGCTATTATGCCCAACTTTCCATGCAGAACTAGTTCCACTCATTTCGAATCGACTTATGAACACACCAATGAGCGCCGCGTTGTTCGACCATTACTTTATTAACTATGGTCTTGTTGGACCAGTAGTTTACAACAGTGACAATATGCAACTCAATCACAGAGGAAACGTTTTTGGCATATTGAGACAAGGTATTTGTTAACACAAAGAGTCGTATTCATATTGATGATCGCTCTTAAATTTAGGTGGTACTCGCTTGAACGACTTTAGATTGCCTTTCAGAAGCACACCATTCGAGCTAAGTTCGAACGTGACCAAGATGGTCACTTTTCAAATGTCTAATTACACCTTGGCTAGTCTGCTATTTTGGATGGACCAGTATAGGTATTTTTCATGAACTTTCCGAATATCAACAAAAATGGTAACTTTTCCCACTGGACTGGTCCTTTAAGAGATAACCTAAGCCCCTAAGCCTTACTACCTTGACACCCAATGTTTCGTTCCAACGTGCATAATTTTAGGCGCTTCGATTTTGAAATTAATAAACAGACCGTGAATAATAGCAACATAGCCGGATATTTGCGCACAGAATGTGGGCTTGAAGATATTTGTGCCGGCACACTATTTCCAGCGTTATCACAAAAGTTTGCGAATGGCGATGTGAACATCAAAAGTCGGACTACAACATTCCCGAAAGTTCAATTAGAAGAAGGCAAAGCTTTGATCTTCTTCGATAGTAGGATTGATGCGTTCGTGAATGTAGGCGTTTCGAAACAAATGCAAATAAGAATATCAATTTTAGCAATCCGATCGAAATCGGCGCTTCCTCACCGCGAACATGCACCATGAAGTCCATTTGACGAAGCCAACATTTAAAGATTACAAATTCCGAGCACTGCTGAACATCGATTCGTTCAAGATCACCAATGTTGTTAGTCTTGTCGAAGGAATTGACGAAACTAGCATGGAATTTTTAATTAGTGCTCTCAACGAATTGATTATCAACGATGAAGTTTCAAAGAAATTAAAAGAAGGTAAACAGTACAAGCTCTTGGTACGCCGTGGGGAGTGTTTTGCTCATTTAAAGTCCATTTCCGCTGCCAATGAGAGAAAAAGTTCGGGGCGATGGTCAAGTGGTCCAAGGCGCCGCCCGCTCGATCTGGCAAGTTAAGCAACGTCGAGCCCGCAGGTTCGATCCTGTTAAGGCAAAAATTTTGATTTTCAAAAAGAAATTTTTTTGAAAATCAAAATTTTTGCACTAGCGGGATCGAACCTGTGGATCCAACGTTGCTTAACTTGCCAGATCGGATGGGCGGCGCCTTGGACCACTTGGCCATCACCCTCGACACACGTGTACAAATACCCCCCCCCGAAAATTTAGACTTGTTGCGGGCGAACAATCAACCTTTTTTTTAGAAAATTTTTGGGCGAGCCGCAAAATTTTTCTCTCATTTCGCCCGCATCCCAGAAGCCTGCGGCCGGCGGGCAAAATAAGTCTTGTCCGCAAAATTTGCGGGCGAAAAGTCATTTTGGCCTGCGGGCAAAAACCCATTTTGGCCTGCGGGTTGCGGGCGACCCCCCCCCCCCAAAATTCAGGGGGTTGTACACGTATGACCCTCGGACTTTTTCTATTGGCGACAGAAACGGACTTTAATGAATTTGTTTCAATTCAACATTTTAGGCATAAAACTTCCGATTCTACTGGACTTTGAACAAACATCATCAGAAATACGATTTGAAAAAGAGCGAATCATTCTTGGCGCAGATTTTTGTTTTGAAGAAGGCTGTTCGAAAACGAATGTCTCTCAAAGCCGAGATATGGATGTCAACTATTACGACGTCTCGGAAACAACTTGAACAAGTGTCAAATAAAATTTTCTTTTAAATTTATAGTTTTTGATAATAGTCTTAGCCAGGAAGATGCCAAAAAATAATTTGTCTTACAAAAATTTTTAACTACAAAGTTTAGCAAGAGATTTTTTTGAGATTTTTCGATTTTCCCAATAATTTTCACACAAAAATAATAGCGCCATCGTATGTCCCGCATATAAATATGGATATGCAAAAATTTTCATGACTTTTGACAACAAAATAAAAAATTGACTTTTGGGCGCGGGATCAAACCCGCGCCCTATGAGTTAATGCAG
The DNA here is from genome assembly GCA_900406225.1 of Acrobeloides nanus. Lineage (NCBI taxonomy): Eukaryota > Metazoa > Nematoda > Chromadorea > Rhabditida > Cephalobidae > Acrobeloides > Acrobeloides nanus. Next base: position 30,768 of record OZJO01000434.1, on the reverse strand, counting down.
AGCGCTTTAGCCACTCGACCATGGAAAAACCCCATGATATGGTACTCGTTTTGAAGCGCTCGACGAGCTGAGTCGATCAGCACCATTTAAACAAATTTGACCCTTGCCTCGTAGTGCCGCCATTGCCTTCACACTCTACAGCATGCCTCCTGGCTTCATCTATGCACTTGAATGTCTTTTTCTTTCATGTTTCTATTTAGGAAAGTAATAATCTAGAAATGCGTGCATAATTTTGTTGCATTGTCTTTATAGCACGACGAACCGTTATGCAGAAAAAAGTGGCATGGCGGCTGAATGGTTAGGACTCTAGATTTGCAGTTTCTACTGGAGGGTTCGAATCCCACCTGAATCTAATTGTTTTTAACTTTTTTGTGTTTTCTATTTTTTAAAGAAAGACGACATATAGCTCACTAAAACGAATTAAATAACACCAAAATTATTGAATTTGAATAATGTTTTGCGTTATTGAAACGAAAACATGAACCAGGGTTTTCGATTCAATAACCCAAAATAATTTTCAAATTTGATCGTTTTGGTTATTCGTCTTAGCTAACCGTCTTTCTTTTTTTAAAGAACTTTTTTTAGAAACGCAAAAAAGCTAAAAACAATTGGTTCAGGTGGGATTCGAACCCTTCATTAGAAACTGCAAATCTAGAGTCCTAACCATTAACCACCATGTTCTTTTTTTGGTAGTCACCATTTTTATGCAAAAAACGGTTCGACCGTGTATAGTTTAATAATAATATGTGTGTGTAAATAGGTCGTTAAGTTTGTATGTTTTGGTAAAAAAAATCTCGCAAATTCTTAACAGCCAATTTGTTCGTAAAACATAACGTTAGCGGCTAACATAACGTTAACCCTATAAGATACTCATGGGTTATTATTTTAGGATTCATATACAATTCTATGAATTATATAAAGTTTTTCAAGAATTCAATTGTTTCTTTTATTCGGGTCTTTTATGCTTTTTTACCTACTACATTAAACGTGTAATGTCTGTCTGTTAGTGACCCTGAATCAGGGAATCCGAGTGTGTGTATTGAAGCGAAAATTGAACATTTTTTAGATTTTCTGTCTAAACATAACTTTCTGGGGGTAATTTTATGCGGGGAATCAATTGCGCATATTTTCTAACCATGAAAAATTATCTTGACCCTGATTAAGGGAATAGAGTTGGTGTATTGACGCGAAAATCATCGCTCATACACCAACTCCATTTCTCAGGGTGAAGATAATTTTTTCATGCTTAGAAAATGTGCGCAATCGATTCCCCGTATAAAATTACCCTCAGATGGGTGCTTTCAGGGTGAAAATAGAAATTTTTCGATTTTCGCGTCAATATACCAACTCAATCCCCTGAATCAGAATCAAGAAAGCGTCTTCATGCTTTGGGAATATGCGCGATCGATTCCCCGCATGAAATTACCCCCAAAAATATGATTTTGAGAGAGAAATTTCAAAATTTTTCAATTTTCGTCTCAATACACAAACTTCGATCTCCTGATTCAGGGTCAGGGAAGCGTTGAAAATGCGTGCAATCGATTCCCCGCACAAAATAGCCCTAATAGGATCATGTTTGAAAAAAAATTTTCGGGTCGAAAAAACATGAAAAAATCGCCCAAATTCCGGTTTTTTATACACCCTGTAAAACGTTCAGGGTTCATTTTCGTTGTAATACATAAACTTTTTTGAATTTTTGTGCCGTTCGGAGTCATTCTCGGCGAAATCGCGAGTGTGTTTAGCTCTCGGCTCCCCGGAACTGAATTTTTTATTATTTCAAGTAACAAAAAATTATTGGTTTAACTTTGAATCTTGTCTTATACTAAAGGATCAGTCCACTCGGAGAAACCCTTAGGCTTGGGCTTAGGCTTTAGCTTGGGCTTAGACTTTAGCTTAGGCTTATATACCAAAATAATATATTCGAAAAGATCATGAAAAATGGAGCATTTTTTGTTTTTATGACAATCTCTGAATCGTTGTAGTTTTCGAGATAATTGCGTTTGAATTTGTTACAAGCTCTTCGTTGTAATACACAAACTTTTTTGAATTTTTTGCACTAAAATCGCCAAATTTTCAAGTAAATATCTAGGCTATTGTAAATTATGAATTGTTAACGTTTACAAAATATTTATATTCAATTTTTTGAGTAAAAAAAATCAATTTGTGCAAAAAATTTGAATAAGTTTGTTTATTACAACGAAAACATGCATTTTCAAATTTGTTGCACTCAAATTGACTTTTTTGCTCAATAATAAAGATTTTTTAAACTTTAACAATTCATAATTTACAATAGTAAAGATATTTACATCAAAAATTGAAGATTTTAGTGCAAAAAATTCAAAAAAGTTTGTGTATTACAACGAAAACATGAACCCAAATTCAAATTTCAAATGCAATTTTCTCAAAAACTACAACGATTCAGGGGTTGTCGTAAAAATGACAAATGCTCCATTTTTTATGCTCTTTTCAAATATACTATTTTTGTATATAAGCCTAAGCCTAAGTTCAAGCCTAAGCCCAAGGGTTTCTCCGAATGGACTGATCCTTTAATTCACTTCCTTCAGCACAACACCCTTTTGTCTTTCACGAAAACCTTGTACAAATCCTGTTAAGTTCCTTTTTTAGCAAGTTTAAATTAACCTTTAAAATTACTTTTAATGTCAAGTTTTTTTGAGAATATGATTCTTCAAATTTTTATATTGTGATTCTTTTAAGACATCTTGTCTTCGTCGAAGAAAAAACATTTTGTATCCTTTTAGCAGAAAATTTTTACCACAATTAGAACGTAAATATACTTGGTAGCAAAAAAGATCATATTTTTAATACAAGTTGAACATATTGGAAATGATTGTCATGATTAATTATTGTTTGTATATAATGCTATTCTTTATATGTCAAAATTTTTTTGTACAGTTTCACTCAGTCGATTCAAATAAAGTGGCTAAACTAAGCAGCGCATGGCGCACAAATTGTTGCACCATAAGCTTGCGGTTAGCCGATTATTATGATGTGATTGAGTAAAACTGACTAAAAAATTTTTGAAAGCGAGAAAATTTTTATTAATAAACTTTTATTAAAAGCTTTAAACTTTAGGTGCAACGAATTATGAAATTCTGAAAATGCGAAAAAAGTTTCGGCAACATAGAAAAAGCACGTCTTCATAGCGCAATTGTTAGCGCGTCCCACCATATCTCATAACGGAGCAGGTTACAATCTCAGCCCCAAAACTTGAGTTTTCTTATCTAGTTGAGGATAAATGTGGATTTCGGCAGGTGGCTTCAGATGTCTTTAGGAAAAGCGCTTGAATTGATAGGGGAGCGCTAATGCGCCCGGAAGAGATGGGGGCTTTTGTGCCCTAACATATGTGTAATGACACTTGCGCATCCGACTTTTTGAGCACCCAATTTTTGCGCTCAGACATGTGCGCTCTATAATTGCGCAACGACATTTGCTCCCCGATATTTGCCCCCCTACATATGCGCGCTAATAATTGTGCCCCGACATACACATTTATATACCGCAAATTACACATTTGCACACGTTTTCTCATAAAAAAATTCGAAAATGTTTGATTTTCGCTTCAATACACATCGATTCCTTCTCTGAATCAGGGTCAAGAAAGAGTTTTCATGCTTCGGGAATGCGCGGAATCGATTTTTCGCATAAAATTACCCCTAGATATGTTATTTGCAACAAAAAAATATTTTTTTTCGGAGAATAGGCCGTAAAAAACACCCCCTTTAATACCCGATCATTGATCATTAACACTTTGCTTAAGCCTCCAAATCGAAAACTTATAGGACACCTTTTGTTTCAGTTCTGTTGCAGTTTCAACTTTAGCCGAAACTCGTTATTTTTAGCCATTTACAACTTCTCAGCCTTCCTTAGAATCACAAACAATAGAATTTTGAACAAAAATGTTAACAAAAACAACAATTCACGAATACATTTTCTAGATATACTTCACTTTCAAAATAGAATTCCATGAAACGGATTAGTTACCTCATTTTAACTAGCACTTCGATCTTTAGACTTTTCTTCGAAACATTTTTAGCACGTGAAACATTCCTACGTCACAAGAAAAGTTGGGAAATTTGTTGAACAAAAAGTTGTCATCTTGATATATTCGGAAAGATCATGAATAATCGAGCATTTTTTGTTTTTACGGCATGTTCTGAATCGTTGTAGTTTTCGAGATAATTGCGTTTGAAATTGTTACAAGCTCTTCGTTGTAATCAGTGTTGTATTCTATATATATTATAGCCAAAATTATCGCTCAAAATATAGTATAACTATAATATATTATATTATAGTTTGATTTTCAAACTATAATATATTATAGTTATATTATAGTTTTACTTTCAAACTATAATATATTATAGTTTAATTATATTTTGCATTTTCAAACTATAATATATTATAGTTATACTATAGNGGGTTATTGAAACGAAAATTCTGATTCATGTTTTCGTTTCAATAACCCAAAACAATGTTCAAATTGGATAATTTTGGTGTCATTTTCTTCGTCTCATTTAGCTAAAAAAATTGTTACAATGTTCATTATATGAAAATTTAAAAAATTGATGCAAAAATTGATTTAAAAATTCAAAAAGTTTGTGTATTACAACGAAGAGCTTGTAACAAGTTCAAAATTTCAAACGAAATTATCTCGAAAACTACAACGATTTAGAATTTACTGTAAAATTAAAAAATGTTCCATTTTTCATGATCTTTCCGAATATATCTTTTTTTTTCATATGATTGTAACTTACTGGACTGGCCCTTTAAGCCTCGAAAACTTATAGTACACCTTTTGTTTCGGTTCTGTTGCAGTTTCATCTTTAGCGGAAACTCTCTATTTTTAGCCATTTACAACTTCTTACCCTTCCTTAGAACTACAAAAAATAGAATGGAGCAAAAATGTTAACAAAAACAACAATTAACAAGTGCTACATTGTCTAGATATACTTCACTTTCAATAGAGAATTCCATGAAACGGATTAGTTACCTCATTTTAATTACACTTCAATCTTTAACCTTTTCTTCAAAACGTTTTTAGCACATGAAGCATTCGTACGTCACAAAAAAAAGTTTGGAAATTTGCTGAACAAAAAATTGTCATCCTGTTTGAATCACAAAAGCTAGAATTAAACAAAAATGTTAAAAAAACAACAATTATCAAGTGCTACATTTTCTTGATTACTTCACTTTCAATAGAGACTTCCATGAAAATGATTAGTTACCTCATTTTAATTAGCATTTCAATCTTGAAATTTTTCTTCAAAACGTCTTTAGCACATGAAACATTCCTACGTCACAAGAAAAGTTGGGAAATTCGTTGAACAAAAAAATTGTCACCCTGTTCATCTGGCCATATAATCGACCTTGCAATTTTTACATCCTGTTTTTTTCAATACAAGAAATGTCTAAATGTGAACAATGCAAAAATAACAACTTCCATTATCTTGATTAAAAGAATGACACGACCAGCTTCCAAGGTTATACCACTCGCCCAATTCAAAAATAAGATTAGGTAGCAGGTTATGATCAAGTCTTGGTTTTTTTGGGACTATAACTTTCGCCACGTAACTTTCTCCACGTTCGTGTCAATATACATATTTATTGCAAATCAGGCAACTTAATTAGTCTGAAATTAAATGTTTATTGACACAAAAGTNGAGGGGGGTACTGTACCCCCCCCCCCTAATTCGTCGTATCGAGGGAAAAATTAATGGACCAATTCGTATTTGGGAAGCCGCCCAGACTGAATTCGTTGTGAAAATTCGTATACGAATTCATAAATCGAGAACGAATTCGTATTTCGACTTTTTCGCCTGTCGACGTTTTTTTTGGTCGACAGTAACCTTTGGGACCAATTTGTATTTTGGGGCCCAGTACCCCCCTGCTTGCCCATGTATGGTTAGCGTGGCGAGATTCGTGGCGAAAGTTATAGTTTTTGTTGTTATAACTTTTTTATCTGTAATGACTTGTAAAGAAGATCGTTTTCATCATTTTTTTAAACATAACAGTTGGAGCAAGTTCCCCTGGTTGCCGCCACTTAACGTTGACTAAACTCGGCAAAAAATTATTTTATTTTCTTCCAGAAATGACCCATTTAGAGGTAATTTTATGCGAAAAATCGATTACGCGCACTCCCGCAACCTGAAAACCGCAGAAAAATGGTGAAAGTTCAAAATCCGGAATTCGGATCCAGGATCAGAATTCGAATTTAGAGTCCGGATTCAGAATCCGGAATTCGGGTTCAATATCCGGAATTTGGATTCAGGATCAGAATCTGAATTCAGAGTTCGATTCAGAATCCAAATCCAGAATCCGGATTCAGAATCCAGATTGAGAATCAGAATCCAGAATTCGGGTTCAGAATCCAGAATTCGGATTCAGGATCAGAATCCGAATTCAGAGTCCGGATTCAGAATCCAGATTGAGAATCAGAATCCGGAATTTGGATTCAGGATCAGAATTTGAATTCAGGATCAGTATCTGGAAGTCCAGGATCCGAATTCAGAATCCAAATTCATAGTCCGGATTCAGAATCCAGATTGAGCATCAGAATCCGGGATTCGGGTTCAGAATCCGAATCCAGAATATTGGTGCCAAAAAAATATTTTCGGCTCCTGCAACCTGTGTAACTAGCCATTCCGTTGCAGATATTGTTTTTTTCCTATCCAATGTAGACCTTTATGAAGACCAAGGCTAAATCCAACAAAGGGATCCGGTCTCCCTCGGCTTTTCGTGATAATTCTTTTTATGATAAGCTCAACATCTTCCTTTTCTCCGACATTTGCCACAGAGATGAGTGTAGAAAGCGCTCGGAAGAGGAGAATTTCCCACTCAATTCTTCTTCTCCCCTCCAAACGCATTAGGACTCTGCCTCCCGATAATATTTTATTATTTCAAAAGCTAAAAACACTATTTTGGGTATGAGACGTGATGTTTCTAAAGCTTGAAAGCAAAGCAGATTTGGTATTAATGCCATAGTTGGAAATAAAGAGATTGGAGTTTCACCAATCCTACGCTTAACATAATCCTACTACACTTTTTTGGACATGTGAGTGACGGTTTCAAATTTGTTATCAAATGAAAGTTGGTATGACACTTGTGCTCGTGCACATGTTTTCTTCTCTAAAGTGTTTTGTGGTGTGATTGATGATGTCAACTTATTTTGATTTGGAACCAAATTGGCTCCAAGCGGGATTCGAACTCGCGATCTTGTGGCCACGAAGCCGCTGCTTTGTCACTGCACCACCGAGGCTAGTTTGAGGGATAAAAAATTTTCAAACCAAGTAATTCCGGGGAAAAGATTTCTCCATAATTCCCCGGGGAAAACCGGATTTATCCGATTTCTCCGGGACCGGATAATTCTATTTTCCCAACCCAGGGATGAGGTTCTTGGGCTGTTCTAGAAACGCTGTCATTTCATTCATTTCTTGTGTTTTATTTCCATTTCAATTGCATTTTATTATTTCAATTTATTTTAGAGCTCGATTCAATTTGAATCAAGTGCGATATTACAACGAAGTCCCTGAATCAATAAACATGTTGTAAACTAGGAAATGTTTCGCGATCAACAAACTAATAGTTTGTCGTGTTAGTTTGCAAAACATGAATAACCAGCGTCCTAGCCATTAGGCCATGAGCGACCAACTTTTTTGAACCACTCCATGAAACATAAAACACTGAGTTTATTTTATGCAAGACTATATTTTGGTGATCTTCGTCCATTTTAAATTTCATCTCATAGATCTTTAGTCTCCCTTGTAATGAATTTTATTTTCGGTTTGACATAGTATTGTTTCAAGCGAGCAAAGCCCATTTTTCTGCAGCTTTTTCTTTTCACATGCCAAAATTTTGCGCGTGGTTAATTTTGAAATTGATTTGGCAAGTATTATATCTTGACATGCACATGTGCCACCTTTTGACAGGCACACATGTCACCTTTTGTTAGCTTAGACTTTTCAACCATTTGTAGCATTTCCAATTATTAATCACAATGTCAGAAGATGGCAAAAGCAACAAAGGAAAATCACATGACCATAATGAATATAGCCTTTGAGTTTGTTAATCGGATCGGCGTTGAGGCTACTTTGATCAGGCTTTGTGGATGCATTTTAATCTTGAGTATGAAAAGAATTGTTTACTATCTTATCACATGCACACGTGTGTGGTCGTTTCATATGCATGTGTGTAAAGGGCTTATAAAAAGTCGAGGATGAGTATTCTTTTTCATTTTAACTCTTCTTTTTATGAAGGTACGGTTCTGATGCTTCTTTTTATAGTAGTCAGTATGACTAGTTTGATTACTATAAACTGGGGACCAGCGCTATTGCGATCGGAAGGGAGAGGAGATTTACTGATCAGATCGATAAGTGGAAAATCACATGGCCACATCTCCGAGCGCCCCGAACGAGATCTCCGCCCTGATCCGATTGCTTACGAGTTTCGAGCATCTCCCAATGTTTTCGAGTTCTTTCGAGCGCCTTCGAGTGCTTACAAGTTCTTCCAAGCGCCACCGAGTGCTTACGAGTTCTTCCGAGCTCCTTCGAGCTCCTCCGAGCGCCTTCGAGCGCTTCCGAGTATCTCTGAGTTCTTTCGAGCACTTTCGAGCTCCTCCGAGGGCTTGCGAGTTCTTCCGAGCGCTTTAGAGTTCCTCCGAGTGCTTACGAGTTCTTCCAAGCGCCACCGAGCGCTTACAAGTTATTCCGAGCTCTTTCGAGCTCCTCCGAGCGCCTTCAAGCGCTTTCGAGTATCTCTGAGTTCTTTCGAGCACTTTCGAGCTCCTCCGGGCTTTTGAAGGCGCTCGGAAGAGTGCTTGCGAGTTCTTCCGAACGCCTTCGAGTGTTTACGAGTTCTTCCGAGCGCCACCGAGCGCTTACGAGTTCTTCCGAGTGCTTACGAGTTCTTCCGAGTGCTTACGAGTTCTTCCGAGCTCCTTCGAGCGCTACCGAGCACCTCCGAGCGCTTCCGAGTATTTCTGAGTTCTTCCGATTGTTTCTGAGCGCCTACGAGTGCTTATGAGTTCTTAAAGTTTTGAGCGCAGATGGGAATCGAACTTGAGGAACATTTTAAGAGCCGAGCGTTTTTGCCACTCGGCCATGTGGGTGTCTTATTTGTTAACATTCAATTGTAATGATAAGTCTCCCGTTAAAACATTATATGGGGTTAAAAAATTTTTCTTGAAGGGTACCTCCATGATCTTAGTATCATTTTTCTTCTCTCATCGAGCTCGATTGGTATAGGCCGTGATGGAATCGGACTTAAGGTGACGAATAGCACAAACAGAAAGACACATAGTACGTTTAATGTTTTAGGATAAGAAGTGTTCGTTAGCAAATTTGAACAAAAAGAGCATAGCTTTTTTAAAATTTTTACTTCATTTACTTCTGCACTATACAGTCCTACTATTTTAGGATTATCCGTTGAAATGGACCATATAAATAAACTTGATCTATCTACATACACCTTACTAAAAAATGAATAAGTTCATTAAGTAGAATTTGACTGAAATTTTTTTTGCTTGAAATTTTTTTTATCTTTATAATTCCAAGAAAGCCTCTTATTTTTATAAAATGAAACGTGATCTGTTATCTATGACTGTTTTTCTCGATGATGACCTCATCAAACTATTCAAACTAATCATTTGAGCTCTTTTCTTTTATGAAAGCTTGAGTATAATTATGTGTATTAACGTTTTTGCATAACCTCCTATAAAAGAAAGTATAATATCTCAGCAGATTTAATCAGATTTTTCAATGCCGTCTTAAGGGCTTCAAATTCAGGTTCTCGTTTCGATATTCAGACTCGTTCAAAATTTTTGAAAAAAGACGGCATTTGAAAACCTTTTAAATTCGCTGTGATATTCAACTTTCTTTTATGGGAAATTGATACTAGTTGACCAATAGGACACATTATGCAAATATTTTCGAAAATTTTTGAACGAGTCTGAGTATTGAAACGAAAACCTGAAGCGCATCAAAAAGAAATTTTTGAATTCCTTAAGGAATTTTTGAAAAATTTCGCTGCGCGCAATCGACTTTTCGCATAAAATTACCCCTAATATGTCATTTTTTTTAAATTCTAGAAAAATTTTTTCCGATTTTTGACCCTCTCATTCACAATAGCTTCAAACTTTCTTTGATGGGGGGGGGGGTTGTGCAAAAACACGCTGTAACTATACTTTTGTTGTAGGAAAGTCCAAAGACTATTCATCTGCAAGCAAGTTATATATTTAATTATTTATGAGATCACCGAAGTTTTTTATGGGTAAAATCCGTATCATATTGCGTGATCCTACGGTTTCGTGCGTTGTCTTATGTATTATATGATTGATATATCTCATTTATGTAGTTCCAAATTCAGCATGGACGTTTACAAGTTGTTAACGCAATATTTTCTATTATCTCTATGGTTATTATGTAATGAGTTGTTGAGACCAACAATGGCTTCGAATTATGAGAAGAATCCTATACTAAGGTGAGAGAGAGAAAAAACACTACAAAATTTGGGTACTATAACTTTCGCCACGACAACTTTCTCCACGTTGCCAAAAAACTATAACTTTCGCCACGTTCGTGTCAATATACATATTTTTGCAACTCAATATATTGTAAGGATGTTACCGTACACTCTCGTTGTACCAGTGGAAAGTGTCGCTCAGATGTAGGCTAACAGAGATTACTAGTCTCCGATACTCCGGCAAAATCTTTGTGACTTCACCCGGGATCGAATTGAGGACCTTTGATACTGTTGTTAGCATCTCTAGCCACTCGGCCACCTGGTGATACTCACTTCACTTTTGCCCTTATCTATTAGACTGGTACAACAATAGATTACAAATCAGGCAACTCAAAAATTGTGCAATGAAATTTCACTTTCTGCGACAGAATAATTGAAGTTGCCTGATTTGAAATAAATATGTTTATTGACACGAAAGTGGTGAAAGTTAGTGAGATTCGTAGCGAAAGTTATAGTGCCAAAATTAAAAAAAAAAGCATCACAATTTCAACGTCTTCGACACTCCGGCAAAATCTTTGCGACTTTGCCATGGATCGAACCGAGGAATTTTGACACTGTTGCCAGTATCTCTAGCCACTCGGCCACCGCCAACTCAATCAATCTGTAATATTTTAGGTGGAAAGCAGAATACGAGTCGAATGCAATCTCAAAACTGAAGCATAGATTTGAATTACTGGATAAAAAATCAAAGTAAACTTTTCTTCTTTAAGTTTTCAAACTGAACAAAAATTTATAGGACGAACCTGTCAAGAAATTGCTTCTTCTCCCCCATACAATGCAACTTACACTCCGTCCAAGACGATGATTTTTATAAGAAAAATCGTTACAATTTATTTCGTGCTCGGCGGGCGTATTTTCTACAGTCACAAGAATCGATAAAAAATCTCCAAATTTTATAAATTCTCTATATGTAATTTCATATATATCTGTATTTATTTGCATCAATGCTGCAGGCACTAGGTCATTCGGTGCTACTAAGCATTGGCTGCAGTAAATGACCACAGGGGTATTTTTCCGGAAAAAATTTTTTTCATAAAATTGTTAAAAACCTATTTGGGTTTTTCGGGGAATCCAAAAAACGCACTCTCCATGTCTGTATGAACATTTTTCGACTTCCCGAATTTTTAAGTAGTTCCCGAGGGAGGGTATATACGCCAAGATAAACAAAGCAAGTTGGAACTAAAGTTGTTGCGCATGCACTTAAAGGACCAGTCCAGTAAGTTACAATCATATGAAAAAATGAAATATTCGGAAAAGTCATGTAAAATGGAGCATTTTTTGTTTTTACGGCATGTTCTGAATCGTTGTAGTTTTCGAGATAATTGTGTTTGAAATTGTTACAAGCTCTTCGTTGTAATACACAAATTTTTTTGAATTTTTTGCGGAAAAATCGATTTTTGCATCAATTCGTTAAAATTTCATAAAATGTACATTGTAGCAATTGTTTATAGCTAAATGAGATGAACAAAATGACACCAAAATTATCCAATTTGAACATTGTTTTGGGTTATTGAAACGAAAACATGAATCAGAATTTTCGTTTCAATAACCCAAAATAATGTTCAAATTGGATAATTTTGGTGTCATTTTGTTCGTCTCATTTAGCTATACAAATTGCTAGAATGTTCATTTTATGAAAATTTAAAAAATTGATGCAAAAGTCGATTTTTCTGCAAAAAATTCAAAAAAGTTTGTGTATTACAACGAAGAGCTTGTAACAAGTTCAAAATTTTCAAACGCAATTATCTCGACAACTACAACGATTCAGAACATGCCGTAATAACAAAAAATGCTCCATTTTTCATGACCTTTCCGAATATTTCATTTTTTCATATGATTGTAACTTACTGGACTGGTCCTTTAATGGGAATAGTTGGATTTTTTAGTTGTTAATAAAGTTGTTGTACCTAACAAAACGATACATGCTTAATAATACCGGTCATTCCTTACCCCCTTACAGTTGATCCTTACCGGCTTTTTCTTACACGGACATTCCTTACCCGTCAAGTTATAACAACAAAAACTATAACTTTCGCCACGAATCTCGCCACGCTAACCATACATGGGCAAGCAGGGGGTACTGGGCCCCAAAATACGAATTGGTCCCCAAAGGTTACTGTCGACCAAAAAAAAACGTCGACAGGCAAAAAAAATCGAAATACGAATTTTTTTTGGACCCTACGAATTGGAAATACGAATTCGTATATATGTTTTGGGCGTATTCGCCGTCAAAATACGAATTGGTCCATTAATTTTTCCCCCGATACAGCGAATTAGGGGGTACAGTACCCCCCTTGCTCATGTATGCCGTCAAACCTTATCGGTCTGTCGTTAGTATCTCCATTACAGAAATATTTTCATATAAAATGATGTTCTACAAAGTTGCTATTCATATCACGACAAACAACTTTATAGAACATCACTTTTTGTGAGAAAAATGTAGAATGGCATGGTAAGGGATGATCAGTAAGGATCGTCTGTATCAGTAAGGAATGACCTAGTGACGTGTCTAGGGTGATCATAAAGTTCCGTCACAAAATTTTATACTGAATCAACACAGCAAAAACAATGTTAACTTTCGAAAAATTTTACCGAAAGTGAACATGGTTTAGTGGGTTATATCATTCGGTAAAATGTTGTGACAGAACTTTAAGACTGTATATGTGTTGCATATGTGTTATTAGTTAATATAAAAGAAAACTTTTATTTCTACAAATTAACCATAATACCTTTTATTTTTGCGTCCTTTGATTAAATTGGTCCGTAGCTTGGGTGGAGGGACTGTCCCACCTATCCTTGGTCTTGGGGGTGGGGTTGTGGTGGAACGATTTGTAAGATCGGGACACGTTTCCGGTTTGTGATTCTCTTCGTACAAAGAATATTCGCAAAAGCCGCACGTACGGCGGCAAATTCGAAAAGCCAATGTGGCACTTTCTCCATTACAGCTCATTTAATGTGTGGGGGGGTGGGGGGAGCGAGCGCCTCGTGGTGCTTTTATCCCCGAGTTCTTGCGGTTCATAGGTGTGCAAACAGTGTAAGGGGGTGGTCTGAATCTGGGTTGATCTCAAAAAAATTTTAGCGCCTTTTTTGGTCTCTGAGCTTAGAACGGTTGAATTTTTGTTGGATGAATTTTTCAATTTTTGAAGAAATTTCAATTTTTGGCGAATTTTTCNTGGTCTCTGAGCTTAGAACGGTTGAATTTTTGTTGGATGAATTTTTCAATTTTTGAAGAAATTTCAATTTTTGGCGAATTTTTCGATATTTTTGACAAATTTTTCAATTTTTACTGAATTTTTCAATTTTTCGATTTTGGCTAATTTTTGAAGAATTTTTCAATTTTGGGAGAATTTTTCTATTTTAGCAAATTTTTCAATTTTTTTCGAATTTTTGACAAATTTTTCAAATTTTAACACGTTTTCGATTTTTGATGAATGTTTCAATTTTTGCCGAATTTTTTAAATTTTCACGAATTTTTCGATTTTGACGAATTTTTTAATTTTTAAAAATTGTCAATTTTTGATGAATTTTTCAATTTTTAGCACATTTTTAATTTTTGGCGAAATTTTCGATTTTTAGCGCATTGTTCAATTTTGGACAAATTTTTCGATTTTTGAATTTTTTTCAATTTTTAGCACATTTTTTAATTTTTGATGAATTTTTCAATTTTTAGTACATTTTTCAAGCAAACACCGTATCTAATATTTAATGATTAAAAAGTATCCCATTTGTATCAGGTGGGCAAAAAGATAAGTCCAAGAGAACAAATGAATAAAATTCCTTACTTGGTATAGAAATTGCAAGCAAAACTTCTTGTTGTGTCTATCAAAACAATGTCGGCTTCTCTTTCCATCTGCAAAAAGGTCTTTTCCCAATTTCTAAATTTGGATTATTTATGGGGAAATATGAAAATAGACGTACGGCAACCTCCGTCTCACATGTCGCACAACACTGAAGCATTCCAAAATCGGCATCAGTTTTGCAACGTTCTTCGAATTCCATTGGTCGACGTCGTTTCATTTCCATGCAAGCCGAGTTGCCAATTGATTCCAAACAACAAGGCATTGAGTGAGTTTTGCTCTCACCTAAACTTTTGGACGGATTCAAGTTTTGGAAGCCGATCGAGTTTGCCAGCACTAGGACAAACGTTACCGAGGAAAAATGGGAAAAATTGAATTTTCAAAAATTTCTCAAATTGGCTGATTTTTTGTACTCGGGGGCTTTCGACATGGGGAACATGATGGCAATATTATTTTTTAACAAAAAATTTTGTAAAAATTAAAAATTAGGGGGTTACCCCACAAAAATTGAAAAATATGCAATTTCAAAAATGGCTTCAATTTTTAACGAATTTTTCGATTTTTGACGAATTTTTCAATTCTTGTCCAATTTTTCAAATTTAGCACGCTTTCAATTTTTCGAATTTTTGACGAATTTTTCAAAAATTAAAAAATTAGGGAGTTACCCCCTCAAAAATTGAAAATATGCGAATTTCAAAAATGGCTCCAAATCGGCTGATTTTTTGTACTCGGGGGTTTTCGACTATGAAGAACACGATGGTGATATTATTTTTTAACAAAAATTTTTGAAAAAATTTAAAAATTAGGGGTGTTACCCTTCAAAAATTGAAAAAAGGATTTTCTTCTACCAGAGTTAAGCATTTTCCAAAATTTAAAAAAAAAAACACTACTAGCCCGAAGCACGTTTCTATGCTATAAAAAAATTTCGACTGGCTAATCCTTACCTAGTTGATAAAATAAAAATTCGAATAGTAATGCAAAGATGCAAAAATTTGTCGTTTCCATAGAATTCGTCACTCGCAGAGACTCGAATAATAACCGGTGCAATCCAGAGAGCTTCGAATGAACTCGATTGTCAATTTTAGAAATCTTATGAGATGATTCATGTCATTCATCTGTCGTTTTAGGCCGATTAGCTTTTGACCCGCCAAAAACATGCAAGGATTCACACTTCTTGAACAAATATTGTAAAAACACACATTAATGCACCTCGTTGTCAAACAAAAAGCTAGTTAAGCAGAAGCTTTTTCCTAATATAAATACTTATTTTTAATTACCTAATTAAAAAATAATAAATTTTGAAGAAAAAATCATTGTCGAATCCACTCCATAAGATGAAGGGTAGATGTCCTACGCATTGACGACCCAAAGATACTAGACCCTTGGACTAGGGTTGCCACATACCATTTCATAAACCGGAGCAAAAATCGATAAAAACCGGAGAAATTTTTTAAAAACCGTAGAAAATTTCATGACTCTTTCCGTTTAATACTCATTTTTATAACATTAGAAAGAAAAGTTTAAAAACCGGAGAAAATTTGAAAAACCGGAGAACCGGAGAAAATGTCAAAAACCGGAGTAATTTCTCCGGTTTCGGAGCGATGTGGCAACCCTACCTCGGACTCAAATGGATCCTGGATCAGTGCTGAACCAGAGTCACTAATTGACGCACCACATCTTCCCCCCCCCCCGCGAGAGAGGGCGACCTCTAGCGTTCGAGGGCCAAAAATCGGGACCCTCTCTCTGCACAACGGATGGGTGCGAGTAACGATCCCAGCATATCGGAGTCAAGATGAAAAAAAATAAAGGAAAAGTAACCATTTTTTACCCTACTCTATGAATATTCAAGAAAAAATATACGTTGTCTCAAAAAAATGCATTTATTTATCTTGTGCTAAAAGTTTAAAAATTTGTCAAAAATTGAAAAATTGGTCAAAATGAAAAATTCGTCAAAAATTAAAAAATTCCCAAAAATAGAAAATTCGACAAAAATGAAACATTCATCAAAAATCGAAAAATTCTCAAAAATTGAAAAATTCGTTAAAAAATGAAAATTCGTCAAAAATCGAAAAATCTGTGAAAAATTGAAAAAATCGAAAATTTCGTCAAAATTTGAAAAATTCGCCAAAAATTGACAAATTTGTCAAAAGTTAAAAAATTCGTCAAAAATCGAAAAATTTGTGAAAAATTCGTTAAAATTTGAAAATTCGACAAAAGTTAAAAAATTCGTTAAAATCGAAAAATTCGTCAAAAACTGAAAAATTCGTTAAAATGTGATAAAACTTGAAAAATTCATTAAAAATCGAAAAATTTGTTAAAAATTGAAAATTTTCGGTACCCCCATCGCAGCAGTCTAAATTTTGGCACCCCTGGTTCAGCTGTGCCCTAGAAGCTGTCTCCTTGGCTACATTAGTTTCGGGGCCCGTTTTCATAGTCTGTGCCTTAGTCACTAGGCTATGTAACACCAACTTTTTTGAGCGCCCACATTGAAGCGGACTATATATATATTCCATAGTTTATTACAACAACTATCATCACTATGATAAATAATGCGAATAATTTACACTTCAGTTAAAAATGATCTTGGTTCAGGGATTGAGCCGCACGCAGTTGGCTTATAGGTTCCGCCACCAGGAGCATCATAGAGGTCCGGCTTGCAATAACCGCAAGTCTTCCGGCATATCCTAAAGGCAAGATGGGCATTCTCTCCACTACATGACCATTTGGTTGGTCCCCAAAAGTCAGTTCTCTCCAAGAAATGCTCGCAGAATTGTATCTCATGTCGGTCGAAACAATTTTTAGACCGCTCGCCCTAAATTTTAATTGTGAACATAGGTCGGCGAGGGGGGAGAGAGTTTCCCCCTGACCCACTCACTCATGGACCCAAAATTGAGAGGTGTCTCACTCCTGATCCACTCATTCATGGACCCAAAATTGAGAGGAGTCTCACCCCTGACCCACTCACTTTTTAGACCGCTCCCCCTAAGTTCCGCCACCAGAAGTATCATGGACCCAAAATTTAGGGGGGGGTCTCCCCCCTGACTCACTCACTCATAGACCCAAAATTTAGGGGGTCTCCCCCTGGCCCACTCACTCTTTAAACCGCTCGCCCTAAATAGGTTCCGCCACCAGGAGCATCATGGATCCAAAATTGAGAGGGGAGACCACCATGGACCAAAAATTGAGGGGGGAACTACCACATGGACTCAAAATTTAGGGGGAGTCTACTCCTGACTTACTCACTCATGGACCCAAAATTTAGAGGGAATCATCGCATCGGGACCCCTCCCCCCCCTAAATCACCACAGCACGGTGGGTATTTGGGTGGGAAGCTAGGGAATGATGGTCGTGGTCGTTGGGTTGTGGTAAAAATTTGCCAACCTATGATTGTGTTGGAGCCAAAAATTGTTGAACTTACATCTGCAAAGAATTTCTGATGCCTTTCTGGGGCTTCTTCGAGTCCACATGTATGACAGCACTGTATGAGTGAGAAATCGGGGTCGGTTTCGCATCTATCTTGGAAGTGTTGAGGGTTGTTGAATTTGAGGCGTTTACAAGCCACGGCGCTAATGAGATCACCACAGCACGGTGGGTATTTGGTTGGGAAGCCAGGGAATGATGGTCGTGGTCGTTGGGTTGTGGTAAAAATTTGTTGCCAGTTTCGAGTTTTCGATTTTGGCTCGGCATATGAATAATCTAGAAGAGGAAAGATGTTGGATAAAATTTTTCGATTTTTAGAGAAAATTTCGATTTTTAACAAATTTTCGATTTTTGACGAATTTTTTATTTAAAAAAAAATTTACCCCACATAAACAGCATTGCTATACAAAACCATAGAAACGCCATCACAGCTCTCGGAACACAACCTTTCCGGATGCTGACACTGAAACTTAACTAGACTGTTTCTCTCTAGGTGAAGTGTCGGCGTGTCATGGATAGTTTTGAGGAAATGTGTCGAATGAAGAAATGAGAGACGATGACTGTCTTGACCAGCGGCGAGTCTCGTCAATCTGGTTTGCTTCCTATGGTTTGGACGGGAGTCCGGCTTGGAACAAAAATATTATCCGCTTAATGTGTCAGCGGTTTTTCTAAACAAGTCTAGAAGTTGGACAGGAGATCAAGGTCATGGGTTTTTTTTAATGAAAAATGTGCTCAATCATGTTAGGCGTAGGTGTAATTCGAAGAGGAAACATCTATTTTTCAAAACCAGAAAACAAGGAAAAAACAGAGAGAAAAATTTAAAATAAAATTTTTTAAATTCGTCAAAAATCAAAAAATTTGTTAAAGGGGGGGGGGGTAAAATTACGGTACGTCGGTAGCGAAAAAAATTTTTTTTGAATTTTTGCAAAAAATGACCCTACTACCCCTAATTTTATGCGAAAAATCGATTGCGCGCATTCCCGAAGTTTGAAAATGCTTCCCTGACCCTGAATCAGGGAAATAAGAGTGTGTATTGAAGCGAAAATATGAAAATTTTAGATTT